>AWUE01016160.1:0-18546 GCA_001974825.2 Corchorus olitorius | reverse complement strand
ACCGATATGAAGTGTTCTCCAAAACATGTTAACCTCGTCGAGACTAATGGGGGTATTCGATTCGATGGCAGCCTTCAACTGACACGCACAAGGAAGGTCATGCGTTCTCCTTAACACACAAAAGCATCTCACAGACACTTCATTGGCTAATTCTCTCATCCTTTTTAACTCTGCGTAAAGCAATTTCAGACAATAGTGGGAAACTCGACAAGTCAAGTAGTTCAATGGAAAGTTGCAGTACACGGCAGGTGCTTTATATCTAGAATCTTCAATTGTGCGCCTAATAATGAAACAATAATGAAACATAACATAGTTAAAATAAAAATATCTACATAGTATAGCAACAAAAACAAAGGACTAAACTTTATAGAAATTAACCTGATCTCAACAAGTTGGCATTTTATTGCCGTGTGGACACGCAACCATATTGTATCGAGAGCACCCTTTGATGACTGAAGCCATCCCTTTATCATAGAGTGTGCACTCTCCACTCTACATGTAGTAGTGTTCCCGAGATGTCTTATATTGTTGGTCCACGCGTGCACGAACTTCTCCTTATGCACCAACCATGTTTGCTCAATATAAGAGACCACCTGCGGCAATAATAAATGAATACATTAATAAATAATAATAAAAATAATAATAAATATTACAACTATTAAATAATAATACCACCTGATGTCTGTTCCCCCACCGATCTCTAAAGAGTTCAACTTGTCTATAGTAATCCTCTTCTGTCCGGGCTTCCAAGATCCTTTTCCACCTTCCATTATTGAATGAATCTGCGATGTCCTTGTTTTTTCCACAAAGTTTGTAGACTCGATCTCCAACATCCTTGTTGATGTGCCAGGTGCAGAGCAAGTGGGGAGTTTGTGGAAATAACTCGGCTATCGGTCTAATCAGCCCCAATTCCCGATCAATGACAATGGCAGTCGGTTCCACATCATTCCCAATCAACTGCCTCAACTTGGACAACACCCAACGATAACTCCCCTCATTCACATTCTTGATAATTGCATATGTAATCAAGAAGTTGTTGTTACATGGAGTCATCCCGATGATTTCAAAAAAAGCCATGTTGTACTGGTTTGTTTTGTACGTTGAATCCATGCCAATCAACAAAGGGAAGTTTCGGAATAAAGTCACTGATTCTGGATGTGCCATGAACAGATGAGTCACCACTCTAGTCTCCGGGTCAACATACGCATGGCAGACATAGTTGTTTTCCCCGGCTTCATGAGAAAAACTGAGCCAAAACATCTCGGCCCTCAGAGTCATCTTTCCGCATATTATGTCTATAATTGTAGACTTGTTTCTGATAACATTGTCGTAGGGCTGTTGCTCCATAATAGTCGCGTGAATAGCAGACGGCTTTGACATAGCCATGTCCCGCACTATTTTCTTTGATGCGGTACTAAGTCCGCTACTCTGTCGATGACCCTCAGGATATAGATTACAAGCATGGTTGTGCGTACCCTTTAGACCAGGATAAAGTACAATCCCCCAACGACCATCAGACAACTCTTGGACCTTCACCCGGAAAGGGCATTTACATGCCTTAGTCTTTGAATTCCTTCGGACCGCAGCATCTAAATCTGTTACATTCCCCCTGTACCGTTCACCGCGGGAACATCTCAAGATCTTCTTCCTACCACCATCTTTGTGGGAAGAAATTACTAACTCGAACTTCCAGATAACTGCAATATCTTTTGCCCATTGAATTGCCTGATGATCGGTGGCAAAGGTTTCCTCAGTTAGGAATGCATAACTATAATCATTACCATCACTACCAAAATCTTCCAATTCAACATGCAAAATTTAATTACCAATTTTAAGGAAAAAAAAATAACCCTACCCAATAATGCTAATAATATTATGTAAATAAATTAAAAATAAAAAATATATATTTACTGTGCCGCCCTTAGAGGGCGGCATCCCCATGGCCATGCCGCCCACCAAGGGCGGCACCGAACATTTTCATAGAATTTTACGATTTTCCTTACCTCGTTCGATGGCGAATCCATTTCCGGAGTTGTTGCTTATTCCACATTCTTGAGTGTTCTTGAAAATTTTTCAATGCTCTTGAGCGTTCTTAAAGATTGCAGAGGATTTCAAATTTTGAAAATAGAACAAAGGGCAAAACTATTAAAGGGGGGCGGTGATAAGTAATAATGTAACGGTATTTAGCAAAACCCATTGGAATGAGAGTTGGTTTCTCTATATGCACGAGGCAAAAAAGAAGCAAGCCCCCGACTTGAGCCGCCGAGCCGAGTTGAGTAGATAAAGAGATATTGTCTCCGTACGGGCGACCTATCAGAGGCATCCTGGACCAACCACGTCCAGATCGCTGATGCTATTGACCTCTCTAATAAAAAGGTCCTGTGCAATCCACGTGTTCTTATTTCATTGGTTGTTCACTCTTCTCCTCTACTTTTCCCATTTTTCTTTCACTATTTTTTATTAATTATTCTTAAATATATTTTTCTTTAACCAAAAAGAGGGAAAAAAAGAAATTATTAAAACCCTCGTCGGAACAGACATAGAAAAGGAAAAAAAGTTTTATCGGAATATTATCTTCATCGGAAGAGATTCTTAGTTCGATAGAGATAAATACACTTATTAGACAAACAAACCTACCTCAAACTGTCTCTCTTTACTTTCTTTATTTTTATTTTTATTACTATTTTTTAAAATTATTATTCTTTCTTTGATGAATTGAAACTTCTCTGTTTCAAGTGAAAGCTTAAGCTCCAGCTGATTATTCTCAGCCTTTTCTGTTTTTGCGTGGACTGTAAGTTGCTTTTGTCTCTTCTAGTTCTTCTTTCCTAGGGTTTTCATTTCTGTCTCTCTCCTTTATCTTCAAAGACGAGACTTAGAGCTCAAGCGAAAGTTTCAAACAGCAAGAAAAAGAAAAAGCGAAGAAGACGAAGAATATAGAATCGTTGGAGAATTTTTTGAGTGAAATTGGATGGTTCATTTGGGAAGAGAAAGAGGAATCGGATTGTCTCGGTTCGGTGGTTTGAAGGTGATGTGGAAATTGAAAGAAGTTTCTAAATTTTAAATGCTAATAATGCAAAATTTTACGAATTTGATTCAAATGAGGAATTCGGGAATCATTTAGAAAACCAAAAGGAAGAACAATTATTTTTATAAAAGGAAAAAGAGCTGCAAAAGTTGCAACTATGAGTTGCAGCGAGGAAGAAACGAGAAGCGTCGTTTCAAATGGGTCGTTAACGGCTGCTCAAGAGTTGACCATCGATCAAAATTTGCTCATTGACCCGAAATTGTTGTTTATCGGCTCTAAAATCGGGGAAGGAGCTCATGGCAAAGTTTACGAAGGAAGGTCAGTCTCCAACACCTCTGTAATACTAATTTACTCGTAATTATTTTGTCAAACGCCAAAAAATGGGGGAAAATGGGCCTTTCTGGTTTAGTTTAATCGTAAATTTCTTTGGTTCTTTGATTATTTTTTGTAATTTTAACTTTATGTAGTTAATTATACCCAAATTAACAAATTTGAAGTATTTTTTGGAGTCTACAAATACATTTTAAATGCTTGTATGGATGTAACAGGAGAAGTCAATACATGAAGAACATTGTTATTCATTTATTTTTTTTATGCAAATTACTATTATTATTAATATTAATTTTTGTACAGATAATTGGATATTGTGTTATAGGAAAAAGAATGATGGAGATAGTATTTAATTTGTAAAGGATTATATGTGATTGAATGTGATGGAATAAGTTGTAGAATTGTTGTTGTGCACTGAAGCTGCTGTCTTAGTTACATAGGGGTGAGTCTAATATTTTTCCAGGTATGGTGATCGGATTGTTGCTATTAAAGTTCTTCACCGTGGGAGTACTGTGGAGGAAAGAGCTGCTCTTGAGAACCGGTTTGCACGTGAGGTCAACATGATGTCTCGAGTTAAACATGAGAATCTTGTCAAGGTGACTGTTTAAAGCTTGAAATGTGATGTGCAGTGGTATTCATGGATGGAACCTACTCTTTATTTGTTTCTCACCCAGATATGGAATTTGTTGCCCTCTGCAGTTCTTTGGAGCTTGTAAGGACCCACTAATGGCGATAGTAACTGAGCTATTACCAGGAATGTCCCTCCGCAAGTATTTAGTTAGCCTCCGTCCGAATGTCTTAGAGCTTCATGTGGCTTTGAATTTTGCACTTGACATTGCTCGAGCCATGGATTGTCTGCATGCCAATGGGATTATACATAGAGATCTGAAGCCTGGTAATTCTTAAGCATCCTTTGTCAGTTAGATCAGAATACTGTTTTGTAGAAATATTTGTTGGTAAATGGATAGCCTTTCTCGTTTTCATTCAAATGCCATCAACCCTTCCTTTCATTGCAGCATCTGGCATATGGATTTCTTATATTGTTTTAATCATCTTTTGAATGTAGAGAGGGTCGTGGGCTCTATTATCATTCTGTTCTCTTTCTCTCTCTAATATTTGTCTGCAAATGGGACAAAATTTGTCCCTCTTCAATACATATGCAATAGTGGGTTTAGATCATTTCCTTTCTGAATTCTTTGCTGGTTTAGTGGTCTGTGTTATTAGCAATTGTGGTGAAAAGCTTTGAAAGGTGGAACACCTTGAGTACATGATGGTTGTATGCTTTTATCTGCATTCACTCTAGTTCTGGAGTTGCAGTGGGTGATACCTGCATCTGATGGAAACTATGCTGTTGAAAGCAGAATGTGGGCTGTAGTTTCCTGTTTGATGTACTATTATTATTTGTAATACAGTATGATTCTTTTAACTATTTGAAGTTTATCAATGCAGATAATCTGTTGCTCACGGCAAACCAAAAGTCTGTAAAGCTTGCGGATTTTGGTCTTGCAAGGGAGGAAACTGTGACAGAGATGATGACTGCAGAGACTGGGACATATCGCTGGATGGCCCCTGAGGTTTGTGCGACTATTCTATCAACCAAGTGGACATACATTTTAAAATGAAGATGATCCTTTCTTTTTATCTCGCGGGTTGCAATATTTAAGATTCTTTCTGACATTCTTGTCAACTTTTGAATAACCTCACCTCTCTGTAAGCCATGGAATGTTCCTTAGAGGCCATATGTCTTTTGTCATTGACACAGGTATAAACTTATAGTTTCAAATGTCTAGAAATAAATGAGGGTTGTAAGTTTTTATCAAAATCTTCAAGTCCAGATCAATAAGGGAAAATGCAGTAGAACATGCTTATTTATACTGATAGACATGTTTCTTTTGCAGTGATGTTTTCATACTTCTGGTTTTTCTTTGGTTGATTACTTAATAGTAAATACCTTAGCTGCATACAGAATAACTCTACTCCTTAAATTAACAATTTGTGATCTCTGCAGTTATAAAATGGTTGCATGGGAAATCTTTTGGTAAAATTTTATTAGTATGCTTAAGTAATTTGGGATATTTCCTCAAGAGGAGTTTGGCTTTTATTTAGCTTTGGAGTAATATTTTTAGAGATTGAGTTAATCATTTTGCAGTCTCATATATAGTAGCCATCTGGATTTATAGACATAAATTACTCGTTAACCACTTTCTAGCCTGTTTTAGTATTGGATGACAGTATAAAGCAGGGCATTTTATATTCTACAGTTGGTGAAATTCCCCATTATCACACTCTTATTACCCTCCTCTTTGCTGAATTTCTTTTGTCATCACAAGTGTTATGGTTACGGTCTATTAGTGTAACAATATTTACTTTCTATGGGTAGACCACCTTCTGTATACCATAATTGTTGCACTGATTATCACTCTTTTACTGTCAATCTCTTTCATTGCAGTTGTATAGCACTGTGACTTTGCGACAGGGAGAGAAAAAGCATTACAATAATAAGGTTGATGTCTACAGCTTTGGAATTGTCTTATGGGAATTATTGACCAATCGCATGCCATTTGAAGGGATGTCCAATTTGCAGGCAGCTTATGCTGCTGCTTTTAAGGTGCAAGTCTATAATGTATATAGTTGTTCTGCATGATAAATGTTTAAACCAGTAGACTAACTAGGTTGATGTCATATGAGTCTGCAGCAAGAGCGACCTAGCCTTCCACAGGATATATCCCCTGATCTGGCATTTATCGTACAATCATGTTGGGTTGAGGACTCTAACATGAGGCCCAGCTTCAGCCAGATAATCCGTATGCTGAATGCATTTCTCTTCACACTCACACCTCCTTCACCATCAATACCAGAATCTGACACCAGTGAGACAGCAGAAACAAGTAACGGAACCATAACTGAGTTATCTGTTCGAACAAAGGGGAAGTTTGCTTTCCTTCGCCAACTGTTTGCTGCCAAAAAATCAAGGAACTCACAATGAGGGTAAAATTTTGAAAAGTCTTTTTGTTCCAACTGAAGAATGTTGGCATGCAATGGTAGATATATGTTTTAACTGAATCTCTTTGTAGTTACCTTCTAAGATGATTAGTATCAAATGAAGGAAATGTAGGAAGGATGATGGTGGGGTAACTCCTTGGCAAAATAAAAGACAATTAGAGCACCATTTACGTTGTCTAGTTAACTTTGTTGTAAAGAAGATACACGGTTTTGACATTTTTCTGTTCATATCAATGTTACCTTCATCAGAAAATGGCTATCACATCTACAACCAACCATTAATTAGGTCATTAGACACTCCCGCTATCCAATCTAATTCAGGACTCACAGTGCAACCTAACCAACTGCTTTAAGCTGATGTACTTAACATGATTGTCCGCTATCTTGTTCAGCTATTGGCTCTGAATTAGGAACCATTTGGCTTTTTGTGCTGCTGAGTAAAATATATAAACGAGTGGGTATTTTCATTCTTGGTCTGTCTCCTAATATGATGGCATCCTTTCTCGAGTGATTCCTTTATATTTGATTTGATGGTTGTTTGGATTTGCACTTTCGGCATTATTTATGATGTTAGAATGCTTGTGGAGGAACATGTTTCCAATCATGCTGTTGTTTCTCATGACAAATGTGGGGGAGCTGGAACCTAAGAATCTTAGTAGATATTTTTCTTTTGTCCACATTTGCTTATTCAAAAAATGCCTCTTGACTGGCCCTGAATATATGTATACTTTGGAAATGTTATCGATTGCTGTTCTGTTAACCTCTAATAGTAGCAATTGTTGTTACAGTGATGTAAACTTACTGCAATTATCGGTTGCATTCGTTTCTGTTACCATTAGCATCACATTGGAGTGAGCTGAATATATCGCAGGGGATTCGATCCTGAAGCCGGATATGACTAGAGGTGAGTAACCCGTAAGTATTAGGTATTAAAGAAAATATAAATGAATGCTCATCGGTGTCTAGCCTACGGCCATGAAGAAGTGTCATACTCTAATGTTGAGCCAAGTGAAATTAGAGGAAAATCATGAATGGTAGTTAGAGAACAAGAAGAATGGAAGAAGGAAACTCTGAACTTTATTTAAATGTATATATTTCAAAGCAGAGGCAAGTCAATTGCATTGGCAATGTAGCATGATAAATTTTGAAAGAGGTAGTTATTTAATCTCCTATTTAGATGAATGAATATATATAAGTCAACTAAAAGATACTATAATTAGAGAAGAAAATAGAATTTGGATTAATATGGAGAGACAGAATTTAGACAAGTCTTGACAAGGGTAGGGAAAGCCGGACTGTTCTGTCACACTTATCTGAAACAAATGCTTTTCTTTCATACTACAAAACATTGGGAGAAAGATTAATTTCATTGGCAGCACTTTGTTTGAAAGAGTCAGACCAAGATTAACATCAATGCCTGCACTTATTTTCTAATTCAATTTGATGTAACGTCTTAACGAAATTTATATAATGCCGTGCCTGACCCAAGGGTAGACGAAGAAGATTTTTTCTTTTTTCTTTTTTTTTGGGTGAAAGACGAAGAAGATTACATAACATATTACTAGTATTACTTCTTTCTATTTTTTATACTTGATTAGACTAAATCAAACCTTTGGTCTTTGGTCTTTGAAGTTGAAGTTAGAAGACAAAATGCAATTATAAATTAAATGGAAATTTTTTCCCTCTTCAAAGACTTTGAGTATTGGACAATTACATTAAATTTCAGTAATTTGAGGTTGAGTCAGGTCGAAAAACAAATAACAAGTAGAGGAAGTTCTATTCTCGGATTCTGGGTCTATTTTCTCTATTTACGAAATCGCAAACTTGTTTGAGGGAAATCAAGTTGCTACTACTCCTATCTTTTATGCATTCTTCAATTCGGATGCAATAAGAATTCAACTTCGGGCTTACTAATATATTTTGGACTATTCTTTTAACAACATATAGAGCCCGTTTGGAAGTTTCTATAGAAAATAAAAAGGTAGAAAGTTTTTCTATAGAAAGTTTAGGACTAGAAAGATTTTTTTAGAGAAAATATTTTAGCATGTTTGTTAACCTCTAAAGTTTAAATTAAATTCCTAAGAAAGTAAAGTTAAATTTATTAAAATACCCTTTTATGGATATTTTAAATTTAAAAATAAGGTCCTTTTAAGTAATTTTGTCTTAAAATTACTTTCATGAGAAAAGTGAGAAAGTGCTTTAACTCCTCCTAGGTGTTAAAGCACTTTCTCACTTTGGAGAGAAAGTATTTGGGTCAGTTAAACTTTCTTACCCTAAACTTTCTCTTAAAAAATAACCAAACATGCTAAAGTTATTTCCTACTCTATACTTTCTATAAAAAGTGATTAAATTACATCAAAACAAACGGGCTCATACCTACTTCCACTCATCCCCTTTTGACTCAACTATTTTTCTTTAAACAGAAGAATTTTGAATTTCATAGCTATAAATAAAAAATTGTAACGATATGGGGAACTTCATAGAAATATAGGATTTCGACTTCCCATCTTATAACTTTCCAAGCAAAGGCAAACAAGAAAAAGAAAATTGAAAATTTTTTGTCAACACAATTTCCTTCTATGTTACATATAGTTGAAGTAATTCCCTTTTAGGCTACATTTTTAATTTTTTTTTATATTATTATCTTATTATTATTATCACGCGGGAGTAAAAAAACTAAAAAAGAAAGAAATTTCCTCAATGGAAATGTGAGGAAGAAATGAACGGCTAAGATTTCATGCAAAAACTACACGTCACGAATCCTATGGCCTATTTTGCAAAGAAGACTTTTGAGAGAGAGAGTCAATGGCCTTTTCGGACAAAATAGTCGTAACTTAGATTAGTAGAAAGTCTACAGTGGAATTGAAAAGCAACAATTTTTTTTTTTTAATTTTTAATTTTTTTAACCCAACAACAACAACAAGAAAGAAAAGGAGTGAATTTCTAGAGAAATCATCAGATTGGATTGTTTTCTTCATCTCTCAGATCCTTTTACAAGTAGAAAGTAGAATTCTTGATTCTCTCATCGCCGTATCTCTAACGAATCTTTTCTCCCGAGTTAAAAAAAAAGATTTTCAGTCAACTTCACATTCTCCTCAAACAGAGAGAAACCATCGATGTGGTTTTGTCTTCCACTTTCGACATCCCCAAAATTCTTATAATTTCTTTGAAGTTCAGTAGATTGTAAAATTGGGTCTTTCAGCTGAGCTTATCTGGTGAACTGGGTATGATTCTGATCAAGGAAAAACAGCTTGGATGCTTGCTGACGGGGAGTTGAAAGGAACTCTGGTGATTGTAAAAATGGGGGAAAATGGAGGTGGAAATGAAAATGCAGCTGCCATGCACACTGCGATGAACGCAGTGCAGGCATTAGGTAGGGGATTTGATGTAAACTTTGATACGAGGTTATTGTACTGTAAAGGTGTGGCAGGTTCTAGGATTGTTGAAATTGATGAGGAATATGGTAAAGACATCTACTTGGACGATCAGATTGTTCTGCCTAATATTTCTAGAGATATCAAGAGCTCCCAGGAGCCTGGTGGCCGTCAGAGTTCTGGGGTTCGCAGTTTTCAAGAGGTAATGTTGTGATTTTGGGTTTCTGGGTGTTTTATTCATGAATTATGCAAGCTTGTTAAGTTTTAGATTTTCCTCAAATTTTAAATTTTGTGCTTTTCTTTCTTCTGGGGTTTTGGTAAGATATATGCGTAGTAAATCCTTTACTTTAGGGTTAAAGGTTTGGAGACTTGTGATAAGTTTGCATTGTATGGTCTTTGTTTTTTTGGTGATAAACAGAAGTGGCAGTTGGTCTGAGAACCAAGGCGAAAAAAGAAAGCCAATCAAATTGATATTTATCATACTGTAATTAATAGATTATAACTCTCTTATATTAATTCTTGTTATGATCTTAACTTGGTTATGTTCATGGCTAGACTAGTACAACTTATTCAATGACAGCTCATCCAGTTTCATGAAGTCCTTTCTTTATTTTGAAGTTATTACTCGTATTCTTTCCTCTTGTTTTTTATCATTGACTATTTCCTATACATGTGCTTGTCAATATATCATTTGATAATTACGATTGTTTATTGATACTAATTAAGTCTAAAAGTATCTGGTAATTGATTCTGTTTGGAATTTGGTATTATGTTTTTCGACATCATGTTTGATTAACTCCTTAGATCAAGTGTTGATGGTGATGATTAAGACAAAGCAGAAGATATTTGAACTTGATTATGATGGGCCTGATTCTATTAGAGAAAGAGAGAGAAGAGAGGGGGGGAGGGCTAACATTGCTGTCATTCTGATCTTATCTTAAAAGCATTATTTAGACTATTTGCAATGATCAGTTTCAAGATAATTTGTATTGCTGTAACAGTTTCTAATTTGCTTTCTCGGCTACCAACTGCAGATGGTGGAGTATTTTAATGAAAAAGCTAACGTGTCTGGCAGTTTTCCTCTTGGTAGTTTCAATTCTGCTTTTAGCTTTACTGGTTCAACAAATATTGATTCTGCAACCACGAAGACACTCTCTATGGATGGGGTTTACATTCCACTTGCCAACTTTCAGCTTACAAAGTCCCCATCAGTTCTAAAAGAAAATGTTAAACGAGCTGTCCCAACTTCTTGGGATCCATCATCCTTGGCAAGGTATCGACTAGTTATTGTTATGTAAAATTCCAATAATGTATGTCCAATTCCTTATATTGTTTTATGTGACAGTTTCATTGAAAATTTTGGGACACATGTCATTACTTCTGTAACTATCGGTGGTAAAGACGTGATATACATCAAGCAGCATCACACTTCACCTTTGTCTACCATGGAGATAAAAAACTATGTCCAGGATATTGGAAATCAGAGATTTTCTGACAAAGAAAGTCATACAAGTTCAGGTCAAATCAAATTAAAGGATAAGGCTAGTGCAACGATTTTTCATGCTTTTGTCATCCTTTATTTGCCTTACTTTCTTGAGGTTTGCTGACTAAATATAATATTTGAGCTTTACAGGGGCTTGATCCTGGTTTATTCAACAGTCAAGGAATTTACCCTCAGCCTACCAATGCTCCATATCTTAATGGAAAAGAGGTATTCAGATGTCTTAACATTTTATTGGTGGACTTGCATATGAATATTTAATTATTTTGTGATGCTATTTTGTTTCTGCTGTGCCCATGCTCCAAAACTGTTGTAAAACAAATGCACAAAATAAAGTTGGCCTTTTTTCCTGCACATTTTATCTACAACTCATTGATTAAGCACGTGGATTTGTACACATTGGCTTGGCATGGTTTGTTGTTTGTCACCATGATTCCTTAATTTCATAGCTTCAAGATTGTTTTGTGTTTTTGCTGGACTTTTACATCATGTTTTTTATTGTTGACATTAGTCCATGCAGCTGACATCAGGTATTGGGAAAAAGGCTTATCTGTTTGTTTGGTCATTCTTCTTATTTTATCGCTTATTATTCCTTTAAAATGTTCCTATTGCAATGATATTGAACAATTATGCCATCATTAATCATGGCTGAGCATGCAGGAGTGACTAACATATATACTTTATTGGTTTTTTGTTGCCAAAAGATATCCAAGTAGATCACTTTATGATTAGGTCATCTTGCCCCTCACTAATGTTGAACATGTCCATGGCAGCTTGCCTATGGTGGCAAAGCAATTTTATTTGCATTATCAATGGGGCAAATTCATTTGCTTTCTACTTGGAAACATTTACCTTTTAGTGCTATATTTATGGTTTTTCTTCTAATGTTTTTTAGTCAATTCCATGAAGCCTCGTCTCTGAAATTTCTGGAATGCCTATTGGTGCAGGATGTTACAGTCATTTTCCGGAGGAGGGGAGGAGATGATCTGGAGCAAAACCACAGTCAGTGGGCACAAACTGTCCGGTCCTCTCCTGATGTCATTGAAATGACTTTCTATCCTATTACTGCTCTTCTTGATGGAGTAGCTGGAAAGGAGCATCTAACTCGTGCTATAAGTCTTTATCTTGAATGTAATGTAACTAATTCTTTGTTGCTGATGAATGATGGGACCTTCTTTCTCACATTTGTTACTTTGCTAGTGGTAAACTATGTGTCCTAACTCAAATATTCGGTCTGATTTGTCTGCAGACAAGCCTCCAATTGAAGAGTTAAGATATTTTCTAGAATTCCAGATTCCTAGGATATGGGCTCCTTTACAGGACAAGATTCCTGGCCACCAGAGGAAGGAACCTATATGCCCATCTTTGCAGTTCAGCATCATGGGGCAAAAACTTTACGTCAGCCAAGAGCAGGTACAGGTTTATGCAACATAACTTTTCATCTTAATACTTGGAGCTCTTCAATTGTTGGTGAGACTTGTTCCTTAGAATGGTAAAAGGGAACAACAGTCTGGATTGTCTTGGTCCCTGGAAAAATGGCGTCTTCATATTTTTGCACTGTATGCCCATGGGCATATGATAAGAGTGTTGCTCATGGTTCTCACAGTCCCTAAAAATTTGAAGTAGCAGGATTTATTCTGAAATGTGAAAAAATGAAAGCCTCCTTCCTCTTTATTTTTCCAAATTATGAGAAATTCTACTAGCTTTAGTTTATGTTCTCTTTACTTCTGGATTGAGCTTTCTCTAGCTTAATTTGGCCCTTCATACAGGGGTTTTTCTTTGGCTTTTCTTTGTTTCTTCATTAGCTGGGATTTTCTTGGCAATTGCATAACCTTAGTGGCCATTCTAATAGCCATAATGTGGTCTGGCATATGAATAAAATGCACTCTTGTAATTGTTGAAGGAATAAGGAGTGAGTCTTTATCTCATTCATACCTTAAGAGGGTCCAATATTTTGGCTTGTTAAATAGTTGATTGACCTTTATTTACTAATTCAAACCTTATCAATATTCTTTTGGTCAAGAAAAATCTTAAAACACTGGGATTTTCTATAAACACTTTGACTTATAAGTAACGTTTTCCTTTTATAGGCAGTGAATTTTACTCCTGCTGAATGTCTCTTCACTCTCTTTAAGTTTGATTAGAGAATGACAATTTTGAGGTTTTGTTGGATTTCTGTCGTTCTCTTGACTATTTATTGTTCTTACTGCTCTTTTTAACAACTATCGGTTGGATACGTCTTATTACTCTCCTTAAATTTATTATTGGTATAACTGCTTTTTTCAACATATGTTGAATGCTGGAGAAACTCCATTCATGGTTTTTGGGCTTATCATCCGATGACACAACTTCACTTCTGTTCTGGAGTCTGAATATAGAGCATTGGTGATAAAGTTTCTGGGAGTGGTAACTTGCATCATAATAACAAGATTCTGTATCTAATGTGGGCTCAACTTAAATGCAGGTCTCAGTTGGACGTAAGCCAGTAACGGGCTTGCGGTTACGCCTAGAAGGATCCAAGCAGAACCGTTTGAGTATTCATCTTCAACACTTGGCTTCTCTTCCAAAGATCCTACTACCACACTGGGACACTCATGTGGCAATTGGTGCCCCCAAGTGGCAGGGACCTGAGGAGCAAGATAGCAGATGGTTTGAACCTGTCAAATGGAAGAATTTCTCTCATGTTAGTACTGCACCAATTGAAAACCCTGAAACCTTTATAGGTGATCTCTCTGGTGTCTACATCGTCACTGGAGCACAACTTGGAGTCTGGGATTTTGGGTCAAGAAATGTCTTGTTCATGAAGCTCTTGTATTCTAGGCTTCCAGGCTGCACAATACGAAGATCTTTGTGGGACCATACTCCAAATGACAAATCAAAGAAAAATGTGCCTAATGTGGGAACTACCAACACTGGTGACTCAAGCTCTAATTCGCAAGAAAACCTTGTAAACAAGTTGGCAAAATTTGTGGATACGTCTGAGATGAGCAAAGGACCGCAAGATCCTCCAGGTCATTGGTTGGTCACTGGTGGAAAGCTCGGTGTTGAGAAAGGCAAAATTGTTTTGAGAGTGAAGTACTCCTTGCTAAATTATTGAAACTCTTGGCATGGCTTTGTACGTTTTGTGCTGTCTTGGCTGTATTTAAGTAGAGGCGTTGTATTTTTGTATTTTAGTTTTCCTTTTTCTTTGTGCAAGTCAATCTGTGTTCATCATGCTTGTAAAGAATTGTGCTTTGATGAATTTTGTTGAGTAGGTGAGGATGTGTATGCAGGACATGAAGTTTCTTCCAGTTTCTGTAGCAACTTCTGTCCTCTTGGAAGTGCTGTAATTTTTGTAGAATACCTCTGAAAATGTCTCCTTATCTAAAGTCCCTGTCTAGGCAAGTTTCATAGTATATTAATCCTTACGAGTCTTGTTCTTACTTTCCCGACTTGATTTTCAGATTCCCTCCTTCCCTCTTAATAGTTGCTTGTCCTGTTACTACTTTTAACTCCAAGAAACATATTTGCAACAGATTTATCTTATGTTGACTGTGATATCAACATCTCTTCTTGTTTTACTAGGTTTTTGGAAAGACTGCTGTGATACCACAAATTGCAGCTGAACTAAATGATCAAGACTCAGAGAGACTCACAGTATTTGCATTTTGAACCTATTCACTCTGTTAATTTGTTTGCTTTGACACAGTTAACATAAAGATTCAAGAAGTTTTGAAGCATTTTTAATGCCTGGTTGATGCATGATCCAGACTGTAAAGTCCCAGTTAAGACCGAGTCGAAATCGGATATCTGCAACCATAGCTTGGGTTGGAGTAGTCTAATCTGCCTCCTCCAGACTTTCAAATGCCAAAAGCAGGTAATCACATAACTCTGTTACAAGAATCAACAAAATGCTCTGACTCATGAGATATACTCCATATCATTACTTTTTAGGGTACATTGAGATATCAATATCTTTAAATTATAAAGATATTTAGTCATGGATAAACACAATAAATATATAGTCAAATTAACAATCTTATGAAAAAAATCAGCTTATTCCCTCGAAACTTATGCAATATTCTCTATATATAATGTACCTATATAGACTTATGGCACTTGCTTCTCAGTTTCACACATAAAGCTAGCGGGTGCCATTTTTGCTACCTCTGCATTGCCTGATGATATATTATGTTTTATAGTAGTATTTTAGAGGAAACAATTGATTTCTTCAGAATTGGGCTCCTTCAAAGGTTTGTCCAAACTGCCAACCAGCAGGCACCACATTGTAGTTTGTGACAGTCCTGCCATCGCTGGCAGTCAATTTGAAGGACAAGCTTTGGCCATTTAGGTAGGCATTGGTCTGCCAGTTTTGGCCCCAGTTTCTGGACATCGGTAGCCACCCTGTTTTGGAACCCTTGATTGAAACCCAAGTTATGTCCCCTGCACCTCCCACGTTTGTTATCAACACTAAGTTGAAGTAAGAATGGCCATTGATTGTGAATCTGATGCCTCCTTTCTTCACACATGGAACCCTGCAAAATCCATCAATTTTGCTTAATTTGAATGCTTTTGGTATTTGCTTCCTGGAGATGATTTGAATGGTATGTATTTCTTACTTTCTGAAGAGAACAGGGACGATTCCTGCTCGGTATTCTGCAATCTGCAAGAAAGCAGGCTCCGCCAAGTCGAAGTGTTGTCGAGGGGGATTGCACCACCCACCATTGTCACTCGACAATGCATAATTTGGAGGACAGAAGTTGGTTGCAGTCACGGTTATTGTTCGAGAAATGCACCATTTTGGATCATCATTGCACCGAAGCTCGTAGCAGGCGCCGCAGCTCAACCCATTGTTGAAAAGTGCAGTGCTCAAAGCCGCTGTGCTCGTTCCATACCCCTGGCTATACAAATTTCCATAACCACATGCTCCCCCTGTTAAAAACAGAAAGTCACAATTAGCCCAATGAAATGTTAACTGTGTATATGTTTAATCCCAAGCCTGAAACTCACCCATTGTGCCGGTAGCATCAGCGCCGCCATAGAAGGTGGCATGGGCAGTTTGCCAACCACCATTATCATCTCCATTGTTAGTGACATGTAAGCAGCTGCAGATACTAAATAGACAGAGGATAAAAACAAATGGCAATATGATTTGCATTGTTTTGGTGGCCATTTGAGTAAAAGAGCTAAGCTCAAATTTTGTTGCTTTGAGGATTTGAGGGCAAAGGGATATATATACAAAGCTATCAGAAAATAGAGAGATTTCATACTGAGAGGTAGGAGAATTAGTAATCTATCTACCTGTACTAAAAGATACTAAATTGCGACTTAATTATGCATGGCATCAAAAAGCACATGCAAAATTTTACTCGTCGAACCCTCTTGGTATATTCAATATTCTCAACGCTTTCTTTAAATGGAAAGATCAGTTGAACCTGCATTTACAAATGGTGGAGAATTGAGCACGTATTCAACATGAGCTCTAAAATTATCCATTGTTGATTCCCTAATTGCTTGCAGTTGAAGGCAGTATTAAGCTCTATAAGTTCCAACCAGCTCAAACAATCGGTTGGTTGCACCAGAATCTTAATAAATCCCAATCAATTTGATAAGACAAGTAATAAATTAAGGAAGTTTGTTGTATTCATTTATGTACATGTAATGTAATTAAATAGAGTTCAGGTGTTGTGTTGGGTAGATTTGCTGTAAATTCAGCCAATAGAAGGTGCAGAAGTCGGTAAGCTTCCCTCTCATATGCAGCCTGCACTGCGACGAAGCTGCCGACTTCTGACTCCATCACAAATTATAGCTTTTCAAGACAATTTTAACAAAAATTTTGTCTTTTAAGCCATTTAATTGTTAATTTCACTATTTTTTTCTTGGGTCATAGGCCCAAAAAGCAAGTTGCCAACTTATAAAATCAAGCCTATACATTTGTCTTGGACCGAAACTGAGTGGCCTTCGGCCAATAATTTTGGACCGAAAATGTGTACTCGTTGGACTTAAAATACTGATCCAGAAAGTTGGACATGGGGCCAACCCAAGCTCTTTGAGAACCAGAGATATATTAATTTTTTTGACCAAATAGAAAATATGTTAATTTACTCATGGAAATTCACCCAAAACAGAAGATTTTCAGTTCAAGATTTTCTAATCTAATTATAAAAATCTAATTTATTCTTTCCCTACCTCCTTTGTAAAAAATAAATAGAGGAAAAAAAGAATCTTTATATATATATATATAGCGTTGACGTGACCCAATATGTTTTGATTGAATATTTTTATGAAATTTTCATAACTACCCTATTAAATTTTGATAATCAAGCTATGGAATTTTGATAATTACCTATGAAATTGTGATAAACTCCATATGAAATTTTGATAACCTAACTATGAAATTGTAATAAACCTTCCTATGAAATTTTGTAACCTTCCTATGATTTTTGATAACCTCCCTCTGAGATTTTGTTAATCTCCCTATAATTTTTTGATACTATAGTATGAAATTTTGACAATCTCTATCTGGTTGAGCTCCTCTATTTAGTACTATATAAATCATTCATAGTAAACTCTTCCATTCGCAGATCGAGCTCGTCCGTTCAGTCGTACAAACATATATAATTCATATCCAACTCCTCCCCCTTTGATAGTATATACATATACATATTCGAATTGAACTCCTCCACTCAGTAGTATATAGAGCACGTTATGTCACTGAGTTTCTCCACCACCATAGTATATTATCAATTTGAGCTACATTCATTCAACATTACTCCAAATGGTACATTATCAGTTTGAGTGCTCTCATGTTCACCAACCTTTTATGGAGCATATTGTTTATTTGAGCTCTTTCGTTCGATATTCCTCCACGGAGTACATTATCAGCTCGTGTTCTCTTATCCACCATCATTCTGAGAGCGTCGCACTCTCCTACTAAATCCTCAAAAATTGAGCACTCCCCTTTTCGGCATTCATGGCATATCTCTCATTCTTCTCACAGAGCACCATATAGTTTGACAAAGGGTCACATTACCAAATTGAGCATTCTACGACTCAACACTCTCAACATGGAGTATGCATCCAAATCGAATACCCTTACATTCGATACTATCTAGTTATGCGGCCGGTAAGCCTGTTTAGCTCAGATCGTCCTAACTTGCCTACCTGACGCTCAGTTTCATAGCTGTTTGTGCAATCATTTTAGAACCACCCTTATACCTAGGGGGCAATGTTGAGCCCATATAGAAAGGCCCAAAGCCACACTAGAGAGAGAGAGAGAGAGAGAGAGAGAGAGAGAGAGAGAGAGAGAGAGAGAGAGAGAGAGAGAGAGCAGA
>AWUE01016158.1:0-12430 GCA_001974825.2 Corchorus olitorius | reverse complement strand
AGAAAATTTTAAATATACTTTTATAGTTTTACTCAACTAAAAACTCTATTTTTATTTAATTAAATCTAATATCCTTATAACTATTTTGTTGTTATCATTTTACTATTTTAATTTAAAAAAAAACTTAGATATATTAGAATTTTTAAAATATATTCTCTTACAATATTTTTAGAAATAAACTTTTTACAATTAATTCTACTAAAAACTCTATATTTATTCGATTAAATTGAATATTTTTAATAAATATTTTATTTTTACCATTTTACTTTTAAAATATTGGAGATTTTTTTGGTAGTTATGGATCCATTTCAATTATTATATAAACTAATAAAAGTATTATTATCAAGTTTAAAAGTTAAAATAAGTTGGCTAATCATTAACTATTTAAATTTTTTTAACAAATTAAGTTAAAAATTTATTTAAAATCTAATTTTTGTGATTGACTTTGTTTTCTATTTTTGTAGTGTGTATTGGTAGTTTAAATCTGGTTCTAAGTCAAATGAGTCAGGTAATTTTCTCGAGTCATTCGAGTTTCGGCTCATCTAGGGTCAGGTCTACTAGGTCTTGGGTCAGGCGGATTCGAGTTTTGACCTTGGGTCATTCAGGTTTTGGATTTTTCGGGTCTAGATTTAGGTCAATTGGATCAACCTTGAATATTTTAACTACTGGTGAAGTTTAGCAAACTGCATATACGGGTTTGTCGTGTCTGAATAGGACGGGTTTGAGTCGTTTACTTTTTTTGGTCAAATCGGGTTATGTCGGATTGGACGAGTTATCGGGTTCGGATCAGATTTTGACAGCTCTACGTATAATAAATTTCAATTATTATTATAATTTTCATTTAATTTAAACACGAGTATCACGTGCAATGCACGTGGAAGTAGAGACTAGTACCTTAAAAATGGACCGGACTAGTTGGAAAAATATTAACTATGTTTACCTTTTGAATCCATAATTGATCATTTAAGCAACTTATGATTCTTATATTTTTTAGGGCTTAATGCCCAAATTAACCCCGTTAACTATCCATTTTGGGATAAATTGGCCGCTTAACTTTTTTTTGAGACAAATAAATCACATAACTTTTAAAAACGAGACAAATTAGCCTATTTCTAACGGACCGTTTAACGTCCGGAAGGTGAGGGCGCGTCCGGCTTCCGATTAAGGCGATTATAACGGCATTTGAAAGATTTCGGCTAGAAGAATCGGATGGTCAGAGAGGTGAGAAAAAAAATACAATCGAAAAATTTCAGATATCGAGTCAAATTTAAAGTTTGACTAGAATGTTTGGTCTTATTCGGCGTTGGAACTGGCTGAATTTCCGATATGTCACTATTTGAAGGATGCTAGATCTACTGACTGTGGAGGTGAGAAAAAGTAACAAAGAAAATGAGGCGAATATGACCGACATCCCTTAGAGAGTGACATATCATAAATTTATCCCGTTTCGATGCTAGTGGACCAGCATCGCTTATTTTCTTTATTATCGTTTCTCACCTTCGCAACAACTAGATCCGACATCCATTAGAGAGTGACATATCGGAAATTCAGCCCGTTCCGACTCCGAATAAGACCACACCTTCTAGTCAAACTTTAAATTTGACTCGATATCTGAAATTTTCGATTGTTTTTTCTCACCTCCCTGACCATCCAATTCTTCTAGTCGAAATCTTTCAAATGCCGCTAGAATCGCCTTAATCGGAAGTCGGACGCGCCCTCACCTTTTGGACGTTAAACAGTCCGTTAGAAAAGGACTTATTTGTCTCGTTTTTAAAAGTTATGGGATTTATTTGTCCCAAAAAAAATTAAGGGACCAATTTATCTAAAAATGGATAGTTAAGGGGCTAATTTGGACATTAAACTATTTTTTTAGTAGCAACTTAAGTTGTATCCACTTTTACGTCTAAGTTGTATCCACTTATACGTCTAGATACTTCAGGCCTCTTAAACAAATGATAGTAAATCTATAAACCACCTGTTAACTTGACCCTTCTTAATAATAATAAGTTAATAAACTCAAAATCATATCTTTATGCACATAACTCAAAATCATATCTTTCATCATGCGCATTCGTGTCAGGTTTTTTTTTTTTTTTTTTTTAATTCAATAGTCACACAAACAATTTTAATTTTAAAATAGAAAATATGAAAGACCAAATAATTTTTAATTTTGGGATATGAGAAAACCTTAAATAATAGTTTATATAGACCTTAAATATTATTATTAATTGAGTATTATCCTAATATATTAGAGTAGGTGAGTGAGTTAAAAATATTTTAAAATATTATTAATTCAGTATTATCCCAATATATTACTTTAAGCAATTTACCCAAGTAGATAATGTGTGAAAAACAATTACATGGCCAATAGAAATTATACAATTTTGAGTAGAAGAATAGTCGGAGAAGAACCAAATGCATGCATACAACAGTGTGGGGATAAAACTTTAATAGTAAAGTAGTATAGATAGATGTATATATTCCTTTCGAACCAGAAACGTGAAACGTAAAAGTTCTCAACAAATGCGTTTTCACGGATATAATATAAACAAACATGATTAATCTTATATAGACTAAACAAACATGATTAATCTTATATAGACTAGTTTTAGCTTTCACGTGCGTTGCACGTGTCTCAACATGTCTCGAGTAAATATTTTTATGAAATTTTGATAACTATCCTATTAAATTTTGATAACCACGCTATGAAATTTTGATAATTTACCTATAAAATTGTGATTGTGATAAACTCCATATGAAACTTTGATAACCTAATTATGAATTTTTAATAAACCTTCCTATGAAATTTTGTAACCTTCCTATGATTTTTGATAACCTCCTTGTGAGATTTTGTTAATCACCCTATAATTTTTTGATACTATAGTATGAAATTTCGACAATCTCTCTATAAAATTATATATCATTATCAGGTTGAGCTCCTATATTTAGTATTATATAAATCATTCATACTAAGTTGTTTCATTCGCAGATAGAGGTCGTCCGTTCTGTCGTACAAACATATATAATTCATATTGAACTCCTCCCTTTAATAGTATATACATTTACATATTCGAATTGAGCTCCTCCACTTGGTAGTATATATAGCACGTTATCACACTGAGTTCCTCCATTCAACATTCCTCCACATAGCATATTATCAATTTGAGCTCCATTCATTCAACATTACTCCAAATGGTACATTATCAGTTTGAGTGCTCTCACGTTCACCAACCTTCTATGGAGCATATTATTTATTTGAGATCTTTCGTTCGATATTCCTCCACGGAGAACATTATCAGCTCGAGTTCTCCTATCCACCATCATTCCTAGAGCGCACTCTCCTACTTAAATTTTAAAAAATTGAGCACTCCCATTTTCGGCATTCATGGCATATCTCTCATTCATCTTACAGAGCACCATATAGTTTGACAGAGGGGTGCATTACCAAATCGGGTATTCTATGACTCAACACTCTCCACATGGAGTATACATCCATATCGAATACCCTTACGTTCCACACTATTTAGTTATGCGACCTTTAAGTTTGTTTAGCTCAGATTGTCCCAACTTGCCCACCTGACGCTCAGTTTCATAGCCGTTTGTGCAATCATTTTAGAATCGCCCTCATACCTAAGGGGCAATGTTGAGCCCATATAGAACGGCCCAAAGCCACATTATATATATATAGAGAACTACTCTACACATAAGGTAAAACTTTATTATCTCCACTTTTTAAATCTTAAACTCTCTAAACACCTTAAGACCCCACTAACTTTAGTATCTCCAAATACCTTAGTATCCTACTAATTCCAAGGCTCCAGACAAAAAAACACAGGGCCCTTATCTCATGGTCCGCTGTATTATAGATCACACGAACTTCACTATTTGATTGATGTGCCTCTCTTTCTAAGAAGTTTCAACAACTTTCAATTGGAAAACATAAAGTTTCTCATTATTCATACTTTTATATATACTAGCACTTTGCCACGTTTTTCACACGTGGGATTGAAGTTTGGTGCAAACTGATTTTAAGTTACATGTTGTGTAATATATGATGTTTTTGTTAATTTTGAAAAGATTAAATTTATTCAAATTCCTAAAAAATAATTAGGAATAAACTCATCAATTTTTCGTTATAAGTAAATTTTGTTAACTATTTTTTCAATAATAAAAGTTATCAAATTTACAGTAATTATTATTGAAAAGTTATATATACTATAAGAACTATATGTTAACTTACAAATTCAGTTAATTTTCATTAGTTAACAATTTCATCAACAATGGATGCTATCAAATTTATAATACAAGATTACTAAAAAAAGCTATGTAGTTATGAAAAATGCTTCACACCAACAAATCCAATAATGATAAGTAATTTTGGTAACAATTTAAAACCATTCATTATATCATTCGTCAAATTATTCCGCGATACGGCATTTAAGCGTTGGTTTAAAAAAAAAAACACATTTGAAAGAGCGTTTTCTCAAGAACAATGTTTTGTGTGGAAACGCAGAAAATCGTGAAGTTGATGTTCTTTGTCCTCTTAAAAAAACTTTATTTGGTGAGTCTAGTTTTCAATAAGCTCTACTCAATTCGAGACACGACGTTTGAGAGTTGTATTTGTTTGCAAAAAAACTTTGTTTGGGGAGCCAATTTTCCAATAAGCTCTACTGACTTCGATACATGAGCGTTGGTTTCAAGAAAAAAATCATTCTGATCATTTTCAAATAAATAATGTTTTGTGCACATACGCATAAAATTTTGAAATTGAGGTTTTATGCTTTAAAGAAAGCTTTGTTTGGCAAGCCGCTTTCCAATGAGCTCTACTAACTCCGAAACACGACATCTGAAGGTTGGTTACACAAAGAACGCATTTGAAAAGAACATTTTCTCAAGAACAACGTTTTGCACATAAACGCGCAAAATCGTGAAATTCAAGTTTTAGATTTTAAAGATTTTTTTTTTGGCAAGACCACCTTCCAATGAGGTTACTCGCTCTGAAATACAACATTTGAACATTGGTTTCGCAAATAATGTATTTGGAATAAACGTTTTCCTGAGAACAACGTTTTGTGCACAAGCGTGCTAAATCGAGAAGTTGAGATTTTAAACTTCTTAGAAAGCTATATTTGGCGAGTCCACTTTCTAGTAAACTCTATTCAAATGTAACGAAGGGAAACCTAATATGTATTAATTTTTCGATATATTTCTATGTCATTTCGGTAGTTGTTTTCATGCTCTAATATAGAAATATTGATAACCTCATTATGAAATTCCAATAACCTTCCTATGAAATTTTGATAATCACACTATGAAATTTTGATAACCACACTATGAAATTTTGATAATCTTTGTATGAAATTTTGATAATCCTCCAATAAAATTTTGATAATTATACTATAAAATTGGTAACAACACAATGAAAATTTTGATAACCTCCTCAAAATATTATGATAAACACACCATGAAATTTCGATAACCTTCTTATGAGAATAAAACTGTGATATCCTCTCTATGTAATTTTGATAACCTCTCCATAAAATTTTCATAACCTCCATATGAAATTTGGTTAATTAACCTCCCTATGAAATTTTGATAAGCACAAATTTTGATAACCTCCCTCCCTATGAAATTTTGATAACCACACTATAAAATTTCAATAATATTCGTATGAGATTTTGTTAACCTCCCTAAGAAATTTTGATAAAGTTTTTATGAAATTTTGATAACCTCTGTATGAAATTTTGATAACTACACAATGAAGTGTTGATAACCTCCATATGAATTTTTGGTAGCTATACTATGAAATGTTAATAATCTTCCTATGTAATTTTGGTTTGATTGTCAGATTGATTTATATGTTGTGTCAATTGCATCATTACATCTTTCTCATTATTTATTGGGGAAAACATGTGCATTAGATCATCTTTTGCCGGGCTTTCCTACTTTGTTTCCTCTCACTTCTTACCTTCCCACCCCGGCTTTTCTCCTTTGATCATCTTTAAAGTTTTGTTGGATAATTCCATCTTTGATATGCTTTCAAGCTATGGGCAATTTTAATTTTGGTTTTGGCTTATTTGCTTTCTAAATTTTACTTGTACCTTTTTAAAAAACCTCAATATAATTTCATACATTTAATTATAAGGTTTCTTAAGAATTTAATTTTAAAACATTAATTATATTTTAAAAAGGTAAATTACATATATATACCATGTGGTTTTGAGTGGAACAAATATGAACCTTAAGGTTTAAATTTTGAGACTGAGTTTAGTTTCCGTTATCAAATCTTAACAGTAGTAAATGTCAAAGTTTAAACCTAAAGGATCAAAATTTCCAAAAAAAAAAAGTTATGCTTGCAGTATTGCATACTTCTTATTTTTTTCAAGAGGTATTGCATACTTCTTATTAATATATAGTATAATTATTCATATTTGGAAAATATAAAATATTATATAACTTTAACTATTTACAGTTCGAGTGGGGAAGATTGCCTTCCGCCCTTCCCAAATTATTTTCAGACTTTGATTGGACCTTTTATTACTCCTTTTCACCATTAAGCTCCAAACATGTTTTTGGTAAGTTTACCTTTCTTTTTTTCTTTTTTTTCTAAACATGCTATAAATTAATGCTTTCTGTTGATTTATTTGTAATCATACAAAATAAGCGCATAATCCTAAGAAAATACTCACTTCGGCATTATGATATAGAGTATGGCAAATAAGGATTTGAGTTTTTACTCATAACTTTTGTCATAAGTCATAACTTCTATATCAAGCTATCAATTACAGCTACGTATATCTTTTTTTCTTAATTAATAAAAAAGGTTCAATGACCAAAAATCATACTGATAAGTTCAATAACCAAAATGAATTCTAAGGGTATTTATGAAATTTCCCAATTAGTATTTTTGAGTTCGTGATGAGTCACAACTACAATTAGTGAAACTCTACCATAATATATGATTCAAATTTTAGAAATTACGATGTTAAATGTATTTTCATGGAATCTTGTAACTAAACCTATATCATGTTCTGGCAAAAAAAAAAAAAGCCTATATCATGTAAAATTTTGGGAAAAAGGTAATTTTTTATAGATAAATTATTAAGAAATGAATTGATGATCTAAAATTATAAAGAAATTATTATTAAATAAAAAATTTAAGCTAATTGAAATAGTTAGAAGTTGGAATTCACTTGATCAAATTTGGTTGGATGGGATTCTTTCCTTCTTGGTTTTAATTTATTTTAAGATTAAGTCATTAAATTGAAAATGTATTCTTATAGGTTTTAGAAAAAAAAATCAAAGAATTCTCACTAAGTTTAGCCCCAAATTAAAATTTTGATTTATTTAAGAGTAAATTAAAAATAAATTATTATCTGGAAAGTGAAAAAAAATTAAAGCTGGTTAAGTGAATAAAATGCACGTGGAAAGCTAAGGGTAAAATACAAATTGATTTTGTCTCATTTCGGCCCAGTAGACCCGTTAGGTCCGTTTGAATCCATGAAACCCAAATTGGCAAGCCATATGTCTTGAAAGGTAAATCTAATAATTTTAGCGCCAATTCGTTAATATGAAGCCAAAAGAAGGAGTTCAAGTCCAATAATTAATTATGATATAGTAATGATTCAGCCCTGATGCAGCATTGTTAAATCTTATTTAAAGGAGGACTTCACAAGAACAGTTTTGGAAGAAAATTCATAATGTTTGATCCGGAGCTCAGAAAAATGCAAATGAGTAACCGTTGGAAAGAGGATTCCAAGATTTACAACTTTTATGTTTACCTCGAGACCTAATTATGCCGTTCAAATGGACGATTTCACCCTTGAAATTTCTTGACAGAATTGATCTTCTCCTAAACCGACTTGGAGAATGTTTTGAATGAAATTTCAGATACTAAAGATGATGTGGAGAATTCCTATTGGCCACGTTGGATCCTAATTAATGAGAATAATTAAAATTTTCATTATTTTAATAATGTAATAATTAAAATTAAAATATTATTTAATAATGGTAATTTAGAAATATATTTGAGAAAAAAAGATACAATTGAAAAACATAAAATTTCCCCTTATTCGTACTTTTATATATAGTATAGATAAAATAGAATCCATGAAATAAAGACTACCCATTTATCTCAAGATTTAAGTGTACGAGTTTGATCAATGAAATTGCAAGTTCTAGCCACAATAATACATGGAAAAAGAAAGATCAATGAAATTGCAAGTTCTAGCCACGATAATACATGGAAATAGAAAAAAAAAAATCTCCATTGGTTAATGATATGAAATTTTGTTAGTTAAAGCAAATTTCTTTTTTCCTTTTGCCTTTTGAGAAAGCAGGTTCGTGCACCATAACGAAATAGATTCAGCTGAATAAATTATTTTCATTCAGGACCATCAATTGCTTATAAAGAAAAGGATAAATATCTTTTGTCGAATAATCTTAACTCACATGTTACAATCAAAGCACAAAAATAAAATGCACCTTTATGCTATAGTAAGTACGTGGAGGTCCCCAATTGTACCAGATTATTTTATAGGGTAAAAATTTACCAAATTATGAACTTTAGTTTTCTCTTATAATAAGCTCTAATAATTGTTCTATCAATAAAGAGTTAGATGAAAATGATTTGACACTTATTTGTAATATCTTGAGTTCTATTTTTGTGAATGATAAAAATAATCATTATTGAGAGACTATTTCGTCTATAAAATCTATTTCGAATAAGATTAACTTAATATATATCAAATAAATCTACAAATCTAAAAGAGACATCAAGTAAAAATAACTAGAAGTACCTTCACTTACATATTAAAATAACTAGAAATACCTTTCACTTACATATTCATCAGAGTCACTATTTACTTCGAGTTAAAATAATTATTTCACCTCTCTATGAGATGAGTGAACAAATGATATTTACTTCGAGTTAAAATAATTATTTCACCTCTCTATGAGATGAGTGAACAAATGAGTTGAATAGAAATCATGTTTCTAACAATACTGTAACAACACGTGCAATTCCACCCTTTACAAGCAACAATCGTTTAAAAAGAAAGTATAGAAACTGTTGCGTCAAAAATCTCTTGAAAAGTTTTTGTGTTAAAAACTAAATGACTGCTTGAGAGTGTACCAGTCAATTTGCTGAAATTCACAAAGAAGTATATAAACATGAAACTGGTGCGCGGAGCAGCAGATTAAAGATCAGAGCAATTTGTGGGGACTGGATCAAAGTTACACTGAAGCATTTAAATCATCGATCCCAGACAAGTTTTCCTAGATTTGCGTTGCAGAAGTTGTTCTTATTAAAATTGAAAGAAAAATAACAAGTTGATTGTTATTGCTGAAGAGAAAAACACGTGTACAGTGTTTGTATGTCTGGAGACAAGATTGAAAAGGAGAATAACACTAAAAGAGTGTTTTTTTTGTCCGGAGACAAGATTGAAACAAGAAAAATATTGAAGAACGAGTAAAAACTTGTGATGAACAAGTAGAAATCGCGGGATTCCTGAGAAAAAGCACGGAGCTTTGAGAGAATAAGCACGGAGCTTGATTTATTGCGCGGAGCAAGTTTTAATAGAGTGTTGAAGCGTGTTTGAAGCATTGGGGTTGATCCCTTTATATAGGGGCGGCATAGGCCTTGAAGCTTGATGGGCTTGACAGTCTCTGACTCAAATTCAACGACTTCTGGAGATGACAACTTCAAGAAAGTAGATGACTTCATGCTTCTAGAAACTTTGCTAAGATGGCCTCTGAACTACCTGAGACGCCACACACCTTCTAGAAATCACGTTGAGCTCTTCTTTAACATGTAGTTGGCGACATCCTCCTCTCCTTGGTGCAATTCAGCATGTCTTTGTTGCCTCCTTCGAGCTTGAATCAACTAATTTGACTAAGAGATGGCCTCTGAATGTCAAGATTTGAACACTTAACATTAAAATGACGAAATTGATCACACTTAATCATATTAAGCTCATCAAATCATAAAAATAGCATTCAACTAAGGAAATGGCTAAAACGGGGGTGGAAAAGCCACATGTCCTTAATTGAAAAGAGTGTAAAAGTTATCACCAACATCTGAAATGGTTCAAACATGACATATAGCCATAAATATCATTTATCTAAGGTGATGTAACTTATCTAGCTCGAAATCTATGCTCAGATCATCTTAAACCGACAACTTGTCCTTAATTGAAAACCGAGACAAAGTTTTTTGACTGTGTCAGAATGAAATGAAATTTCACCAGGATGTGCGGCATGGCTCAAGGATCAGCATGGTATACTTCTTATTGAAATCGCATGCCTCTAGCCCTCTTAATTGATCAATTTCGTCATTTTGTCCTTAATTGAACAACATGCAAAAGTTGTAGTCTTGCCTCCCGGGAGATGGCAGCTGACTAGGAGATTTCACTGTCATGTTAGGTCGAAAATATTAAGGAGGTATGAGCTTTGAAACCTCACTCCTCTCTTACATAGATAAGTAATTTGCTTGTTGACAAACTTTGATTCGCTGACTGCTTAAATGCAGGAACAAGGAGACAACTTCCTGAAACAGGGCGGCCCCTCCTGGGACACAGGAGACGGCTTGTGTTTGTTATTTTAAGTCTATGAGATGTCTCCCATCTCATGGTGACATGTCATACAACTTCTCTATTTGTTGTCTGCTTCTTGTTGACAGCTTCACTAAAAGGAATCACCTCTTAATGATTTTTCTGCCACATCCTTAAATATTGGGCGGCATATATGAAGAAATAATAATAATTATTCCGAAAATAATTATTATTTATTAATAATTTCGGCAATAATTAATTAAATACAAGAATTTCCTAATTCAATCGGAACAGGGTGGTGTAGAAACCAAGTTTCATCAGGATTTGTAATTAAATCTTGACCATTCATCTTGATGTTATTTGTGTGAAGACCAATTTAGCCTCAATTGTAAATTGAGGTATAAACATAAACGATCCTCGAAGATCTAGATTGATTACACAAATTGAATCCTAGAAACAGTCTGGTAAAAATAAGATTTAATTAAGAACAAAGACTGTAATGCAAGCACATAAATATTGAAGTCACTAGAACTTCTTGGACTGCTTGGAGACAAATTCTGGAGTGAAGGAAGTGAAACAGACTTTAAAAAATCTCCAAAACTTAACCTCAACGGTGTCAAACTAGCATTTATCGAGTGTCCATTTGAATTTTTGCCTTTTATTTTGTCATATTCCGGCGCCAACTTATTGACAGTTTTGATGCGTTCGTAATGTTCACACGTCACCCTACAGTAGCTTCATTTCCTTAGCTCAATAGTTTCTAAAGCTTCTACTGATATCTTCAATCTTCAAACTTTGACTTATCTTTGATAAATCTTCATAAGCTCTGCTGTCACGCCCCGACCCAAAAGTCAAGTACGGACAACCGCCGTGTTGCCTCGAAACACGTGCCGGCCGGTCACGCGTACCAAGATTCCACGAAGCGTCAATATCAGATGAAAACGACGAAAACATGAATCGAATATAATGTTTAAAAACAAAAGTTTCCCAATCAGAGTGAAAGCATAATCGTTAGAAAAAAAATTAAAATTTGTAGTAAAAAAAAACGCTCTTATATCTAAAGTCAAAGTCATATAAAAGTATAGAAAACAACAAACGCTATGGGAAGATAATAAGTAACAAGACAACTGCCAGTGGGACTCGTATCGTAGTGAGAAGTACCTATATCAGCAAGAATCACAGCCTATCCCACCGACTCGAACGTCAAAGGAAACGCTAATCCTAGCTACCCTGAAAGCACAACAAAAATTTGAGGGGTGAGTACACGAATGTACTCAGTGAGTGAACCACCCTCAAAAGAGGATCTGAGAGGGTGGGGTGCACTCACAACCAAAACAGTTCATAAAACAACAATTATAAAATCCAGATCGTCAATCAAAAACGAGTACATAAAATCATTTATCGTTTCATGAAACAAATGGGCTGCCATTAAAACCTATCCAGAGTGACCTTGGCCCGAGTCAACCACCGGAACCGTCAGGGGCATTTTCACCATCATCGAATAATCAGTAAAAATACAATTTATCTTATTTTTCCAAACAAGCCCGTTCCCCTGACGTTGACTTGGGTCCGGTACTGCGTGGTGGCCGCAGCACACCCAATTTAGCTCTCCCATGCACACGCCGAACCAATAAATAAATATGGCGTGTCGGGCCTGGAGCGACGAACCATTTGGATCCAAACTCAACTAATGGTTCGCCAATCAGGTCTAACTACTAGCTAGTAAACCACCAAATCAGCCACACGTACTCCCTGGACTGCGTCTAGTCCACGAGTCCCCGTGTGCTTACAAACCATTCAAAACCATTTTCAATGATCGCTAATGCACCCAAAATAATTTATTAAAACATTTATAAAGCATTTAAATAAAAACAGTAATA
>AWUE01016157.1:0-11167 GCA_001974825.2 Corchorus olitorius | reverse complement strand
TATAAATATAAATATCATAAATAAAAAGTATGAACATTGGATTTTCAACGTTTTGTGGGAAAAAAGAAAGAAAAGAAAAGCAATGGAAGCCACTGTAGCTTCTCATCCGTATTAATGGAAGAATTGAATTTTTTTTAAAGAATTATGCTAGTAACTTTGATTCCAAAATCATATTTACATGGCTGTTTTATTTTGGTTCTCATCCTAAATTTTATTTTGGTTTTCAAGAGGATGGGAGAAGAACAACAAGAAATAAAAAACAAAATCTTCAATGGTTGTTTGAGAATTAAAGAAGTTTAGAAGAGAGTTTTTTTCATCCGGTTTTCATAGATATTTATGAATTGAGATTTCTGAAGATGCCTTGATTAAAAGGAGGAAGAAGATGGTTAAAAAAAAAGAAATAAAGAAGAGGAAGAAACGTCAGTTTTGTAAGGGAGCAATATCGTTTGAAACAATTTTCTTTTAAAATGAATTTGACTTAGCGTTTTCAATGATAGGTGATAAGTAGGTTCCCACTTATTCAATACAACATTTTTTCATTGAAAAAGTTCTATTAAGCTAAATTGAAAATAAATTATCAAACACGTTAAAAACATAAAACCATTAAAAACATAAAAAGAAAGAAAATTTGTAGTGGATTTACAATACCTTTCCATAATTAATAAAAAAGTATAATGACTAAAAAGAACAATAATTAAAAAATTATTTTACTATAATACGAAGGGTATTTATGAAATTTCCTAATTAAGATTTAGTAAGATAATAAGATAAGATAAGATAAGATAAGATAGTAAGATATATAGTGTATAGATAAATAGAGAAAAACGAGTATGCAAGCTTAAGTTAAATTTTTACTGAAAACTCCATGATTGGTCCAGACTACAGTAAAATGAGGCTGCCATGCACAGTTGCTGGTTTAGAGAAAAGGTGGCAAATGGCAACCAAGCAATGTAGCAGCAGGTGTTAGATTAAAAGTTTTCTTGAAGAAGAAAAATGGGGAGTTTGCCAACCAAACTCACTCCTTCACTTTGGAAAAAAAAAAAAAAAAAAACTCACTCCTTCACGACACGTATTTTTGTCTTTGTCATTGTATGGCGTCGGTGGTCGGTGCTCACTGCTAAGGCTCAGCCCTCGGCCTTCTGCGTGCCTTGAAATGCCTTCCCCTTGAAAAAATTGGGTTCTAATTTCTATGTTTGCCCATCACTTTTTTGGGTCCACTTCATATACCGGACTCCTTCCTCATTTTCATTGTTGACTTCTGTGCTTTCTGCACATTAATTGATTGCTTTCTTTTATTACTAACTGGAGTAATAATCACTACTACAATTTACACATATTCTTATATTTACCAAATTAAGATTAAAATAATTCTAACTTGGCTATCCTCATTTTCAATGTTAATTACGTTCATTTGAAATTGATTATCTTTGACTATAAGTGGAGAGGTACAACTTCAATATAAGGAATTCATTCATGATTCATGTAAAACTAAAAAGATATGAGAAATTATAACCCTTTAACACAAACATTATCAAATGTATTAATGCTTGAGAATAATATCCTATCAAAAAATAGGAATGGTAGTAGGACGGTGAAATTTAGGTAAAGTTTTAGGTTCATATATAACGTGGTGTTCATCTTTTACTATACACGTACTATAAGTTTTAGGTACCATTTTGCATCCATTGCAATGCACTAAGGACACCTATATATTGATTTGTCCTCAAAGTCCGCTAAGAAATCATTTGATTGTATTTTACATTATCATTATTATGATTTTTCTTTGGTATATGTAAGGACGGCGTAGGGGGAGGTTGAGGATTGAACCCCAACTTTTTTATGAGCTTCCTATATGCGTCTTAGTCATTAGCACAAAAGGTAGAGCTCAATAGATTGAACATTTGGCTGCGTGATATACGGTTATGATCTGTATTTTCCAAATTAAAAAGAAAAAGATTTATGATATAATCCTATAATTGTATGTAATTAAATTAGAATTTCAATTTTAGTTGGGGTCTCAAGTTACAATAGATAAGTTGTCTATGATGCATTGCAAATGTATAATATATAAACATAATAAAGATGAGTTCAATTAATATACAATCAGGTGTTTGTTTTCAAATGATTCGACATTTGTTTCATTTAAGCAATATTTTTAGTTTGAATCTTATTGAGAGTTTTACTTCACAATAAACCGATCTTCGGTTTAATTTGTAAATATACAAAGGAAAAAGTTCAATTAACATAATACATTCAGCCAAATGCCAGTAGAATAAACTGGTGTCATATTAAGTATAACATCATTTTTCACCAACAATTTGGTTGATTCAAGTGACTCATCGCTTGTTTCTTTTTATTGGATTCATGAATGGAAAACATTATTGGTGAGTAAGTTTTACTCCACAATAGACCGACTTGATTTAAACATGATTAATCTGGATTTATATAAAAAATATTATTTTTCTGAAAATAATCGCCCCTCAATGTATTGCTCGATTCTTGCAGTCTCTGCTCAAATGCTGTCTCTAAAGCATCGAAGCGATGAATTCCATCTCTATGTGTGATGCAGACCATACCTACCATTATATGCATTCATTTTATCCAGACATGTACCCCCGTGCCCATCCTTTCATTCTCCTTTACTAAAAGTCTAAAATTTTCTAATTTTTAAAACCATGTCCAATGTCCAATGTTATGAGGTTGAGTATTCACAACGAAAATAAGTATATTCATGAAATCATCCCTTTTAGATTAGGTTATAAATTCTGGCCAAAAAAAGGATTAGGTTATTAATTATTTCCATTGATATGAGGATATGAGGGTAGAGTAGACTATGTTTAATTAATTTGTCTTTTATATTTCAAAAAAAAAAGAGAAGGAAATTACGTGTACATTCTTGGAATTGATATTGTCTCGATAAAATTAATAGTGAGAAATTTGTTTTTCTTCATACTAGATCAGTAGATTTGTCTTTACATGAGCATTATTATTGGACGTGAAAGATCAGAGTGTCAAGTGTCAACTCTAATCAAGTACTAGCTGCCATGATTATTGAAAAGGAGCAAAGGCATTTGAACGGAGTAATGAATTTGAATTCTCTCTTGTTGATTCATTAAAGCAGGCCAACAACTAACTGACCTTCCTCTTAATGAATGATAAATCACTTACCCCCCCCCCCCCCCCCCATTGCTTGCCACAACTCATCTATATAAACCCAAGCCCATTGCCTCTTACAATCACTCAACTCAACTAGCTTTCGACTTTCCCTTTTACTAGTGATAATAATTATTCCCTTGTTCCTTTTTTGATCCGAACCCAAAAAGTTGCCATGGCCGTGTCTCTTAAGCTCGTTTGTGTTCTTGTGTTGTGTATGTTGGTGGTTGAAACATCTGCCCTGCAATGCACTGATGTTGCAAAACAAATGAGTTCATGCATAACTTATCTGCAGAACGGAGGGATGCTGCCACCCAAATGCTGCGACGGCGTTAAGGCCCTCAACGGCATGGCTAAGACTACCCCTGACCGCCAAACCGCTTGCCGGTGCCTCCAGACGGCGGCTAAGACCATCAAAGGGATCAAACCTAACTTGGCCGAGGGCCTTCCTGGCAAATGCGGTGTCTCCATTCCTTACAAGATCAGCACCAGCACCAACTGCAACAAGTAGGTTACTTTTTATATATAATAGGTTACTTATATATTTTTCTTCCTTAGTCGCAATCTTTTTTTTTCCTTTTCTAATTTTGTGTTCTTTAAACTTATTACAGTGTGAAGTGAGACGGGATCGATCGATGGAGTAGGAATTTTCAGTAGCTAATTTGCACTTGCATGCAGGGTAAAATATTATGAATAAAGATTTTGGATGCTCTGTTTCGTTGCATTTTGTTGTATGCATCCAAAATCCAAATCCGTCTCCACTTTGGCGAGACTGATCCTTTAAGTTGTTGGTCTTTTGAGTCTTTTTCATTACGTAATTTCCCTGTTAATTAGCTCTTTTGTAATATCGGCTTTTCAGTGTTATGATATTTGCATATTATGATCATCATATATGATGTTACATTTTCAACATCCCATATTTGCAAATTAATTTGACAATTTCAGAATATGAATACGCCAAACTGCTAGGAATTATTTAATCACATATAAAAGAAAGATATATTAGCATTAGTGAAGTAATATTATGGTGATGAATGAAGTTAACTACAAATTGGTGGTACCAACTATATCAAACACCATGGGTAAAATGGGTTTCTTTTTTGGGAGATGATCCTCTCCATTATATTTAAGTAGTTTCTTTCAAAACTATTTATCTTTCCATAAATCTTTCAATTGGGATAAATCTGTATTTTATTTAATTATAAGTCTTAAATCTTTCTTTCAATCTTCTCGTTGAGTCTTTACTTCCAAATTTAGTGAGTAACTTTGGCCTTGAAAAGAAACAAGGAGTAATACTTTTGTACTAACATGAGGTTTATACTTCGCTTCTTGACCATTATAAATTGCAATTCAAATGTTTTTAGAACCCGACCATTATAAATTGGTATTCAAAATTTTTTAGAACCCATCATATGTAGAAAGTAACCAAGTGATCAATTCCTTCTTCATCAGCATCTCCTTCCGGCCATACCCAAATCTTCGTAATTTTCCTTTTCTCTCCAGTTTAATAGGAAAAAGAAAAAAGGAGTCCAAATCAGATTACAAACTGGGGCAAGAAGCTGACATAACTAGATGATAATGGTTCCAAATGAACCAGGGAAACAGTAGAAAGATGACACTATTTGATGAAACGATGAGTTTTGGGATAAATTAAAGGGTGGGTGATGTGACCATAAACCATTAGATTAGGACTTTAAGACCAGTGGAAGTCTCCGCAGGATTTTAACAGTGGAGAGGATCCCACCCTTCTTTTTTAACGATTTTTAGTGATCATAATCTAATATAATTACAAAAATAAGTATATTGGTCAATAAATAAATGACATTGTAATAGGGGATAAATGTTCAAATTGGTCTCTAATGTTTACCAAAATATTCAAATAAGGGTATAACCTTTTTATTTGGTTAATTAAATCCATAACGTTGCAAAATCGACTCAAATCAGTCGTTGGCATCAAATTGACAGTCTAATAAATTCCAAAACATTATGGACTTAAATTGACTTTAGAGATTGATTTGAGTCAATTTTACAACGTTAGAGGCTGATTTAAACCGATTTTGCAATGTTAAGAACTTAATTAACCAATTATTTGAGCATTTTCGTAAACATTAGGAACCAATTTTAACAATTAACCTTGTAATAGGTTTTGTGATCTTGTTTAATTTTATGTCACTTGGGAGTGAAATACACCATATTTAATTGAGCTACTTCTAGGATACTCTATGCATGGTATATACACATTATCATACAGATGGAGATTGACAGAATATTAAAACGCCCCCAGCTGTATTGGGACCATATGCTCAATCTTTCCGATTGTAATGGCATTAAATTTTTTCGTCTTTGTTTTTCTCTATTTATTCTATAAAACTATAATAATTGGAATTTTCATAAATGAAAAATATCAAAAAAAAAAAAATTCATAAAATGAGCTCTTAATAACTACTCCTTCTGGTCAGAGTGCTTTAACTAAGCTGAAAAAGCAAGGCAAGAAAAGGCCAAGAAAAGAAAAGAAAAGAAAAGAAAAAGAAAAATAGGAAGAAAAATGAAAGAACATCCTAGAAATAGAAATTGCAAGCAAATGCCAATTCAAAGACAATTCAGTTATTTTCGAGAAATTAAGAAGGCAAATACTTTTTGTTCCGGTTTTACTACATAGGAAAATTCTGAATAATCAGAAAAATTAAACAGAATTTTGTCCCAAATGATGTGTCATGTGGGGTCATCCCATGTTTTGTAGCAAAACCCCACTTAAATAGTGGTGAGATCAGTCTACTGGACCAATCGTGTAATAACACATAATGAAGAACCAAATTTCGGGTCAATTTTTCTGGTCATGTAGCAAAACTCTATTAGCTCTAGTTTAGCTAATATATTACCGCCCAACAATTAAGTCAAGAATGTAATTTCAAGTTTAGCTCTAGTTACAAATAATAAAGAGAGTTTATCAAGTAAATCTTAGATTTTAGGATATTATTATTGAATATGGTTTTAGAAATTATAGTAAGTCTTTCAATGACAAGTCGAGCATGGTATTCAAACAGTCATAACAAATAGCATTACTCTTTTTTTCCATAAATAGCATTACTCTTAAATAAATAAAGAAAATTTTCCATTTACTTTTATACATGATGAGAAACCATCACCTTGGGGCTTGGCCTTAGGTCATATATACCAGAAGAATAAATTGTAGGGGTGGGCATGGGTCAGTGCTGACTGACCAGACTCGACGGAGCCGATGCTCGTTGGCTCGGTGGTTAGCTGTTAGTCAGTGCGTCAATTAGCACCGACGGTGGAGGGGGGGGGGGGGGTTGGTGTTCAGTTATCGGGCTTTAGGATTTTGGCCATTAATTGACCTATACCCGACCGATAATATATATATATATATATATGTATGTAGATTGTTTTTATATATATCAGATATATATATCTATATATAATATCTTCTTCTTCTAATCTTCTCTTCATGTCTTCCTCATCGTGTGTTCATGTTCTTCTTGTGTTCAAGAAAACTTTGCAGCTGGTGGTATCCAGAGAGGTATTTGGAAAAGACGATGAAGGAAGAGATAGGTACTGACGGTTGAGAGTTTGTTTGTAAGAGAAAAGAAACTGTAAAGAGATTCACTCACTGAGGTTTAGCGATTTATTACAAGAGTAAAAATAAAATTTTAGTTTTATTTATATAGGGGTGCAAATAAAAGATAGGCCTCGCCTCATGATTCTCATTTCTTAAATTTGGACCACTTATTATTCTAGACCCATATTTTATTTTTACTCTTATTCCTGATTTCCTTCTTCTTCTTTCGTTAAACCTTTCTCTTCATTTTTTGCCAGAAAACTTTCCTCTTCTCGATGTAGCACCGAAACCGATCTCCACCGACCGAAACCGATGGCACCCAACGCCATCGGTTTCAGGTATCTTTCGGTCGATGATCGGTTTTCCATAACTCAAAATTTCAAAAAAAAAAAAAAATCGAAACCGATCGCCGACCCATGCCAACCCTAATAAATTGGGCCAATTAAAGATAATTTTTTGGACCAAGTTAGAACATGATTTATTTGGCACAATTTAGACATGATTCTTAATTTTGGTGTTCAATCTAGAACGTGATTTTACAAGAATAAAATTAGATATCACAATTCCAGCTTAAACATTTCTCAGGTTTTGTTTATACCTCAATTTACAATTGAGGGTGAATTGGTCTTCATATAAATATAATTAAGATGTGTGGTTAGGATTATATCAAAAATCCTGAAGAAACTTGGTTTCTGCACCACCCTAGTTTTGATAGAATTAGGAAAATCTTATAATTAACTACAAGGGCTGAAATTTATTAATTATTAAATAAATAATAATTATTTTTCAGAATAATTATTATTAAAATTAGCATCTATGCCGCCCCTACCTAGGAGAGTGGCAAAGAAAATCAAACAGAAACAGTTTCCTTTAATGTTGCTGTCTACTAAGGAGGCAAGCAGTAAAAAGGGAAGTTGCTAACCATCTACCCATGGGATGAAAAATATCTCATGAACTTGATAATAAGGCTCAAAGTCGTCTCCCATATAGAGGAGAGGCCGCCCTCTTCCCTGAGGAGAGTAATTTTTCTCTTCCTGCAGGAAGGAGGCAGAGAGCTAAAGTTTGTCAGCAAGAGAAACAACTAACTACGTGAGAGAGGCATGAGATTTTCAACCTCACACCTCCTTAACATAGTCGACCTAACATAGTGGAGAAATCGCCTAGCTCTTTTCCCCTCCCCGGGAGGCAAAACTACAACTCTGCATTTTGTTCAATTAAGGACAAAATGGTAAAATTGATCAATTGAAGAGGCTAGATGTGAAGCCTAAACAAATATTGACTTAACTTAATTATTTAGAAATTGAAATTGGTGTGGCTAAGGATGAAATTGATAAGAATTTAAAAATTTGGGTCAAATTGAAGGGAATGAATGTTTTGGAGGCAAATACGTAATTTTGCCATTTGAAAATAACGAGACCCATTTATTCTTTTCTCTTCTTCTTCACCGTCAAATGTTTCAAAATTTCCTCTCTCTCAACCGAATATAGCTTTCTCTCTCTCTAAAATTCCATTTTCAACCCCTTATTAAAGGTTACATGCAACTTTGAAGAATTAAAGCCCACACCTAGAGCTTCCAAGCTTTGGTTGCATTTTCAAATTCTATGGTCATTTGAATTAATTTGGAGAAACAAAGTGAGGTAAGCAAGTTCTTTGGAAAGTTCATATTTTAAGTTGTTTGGAGGTAGATTTTTAACTTAGTTTGTGTTTGGGAGGTTGAAGCAAGGAAATTGAAGCTTAAAAAGAATGCTTGGAGGAGTAAGAAATTGAGAATTTCGGATTTGTGGTAAGTGGTTTTGAATTTTGATGAAAAAAATAGAAAATGATGTTGTTTATGTTGGATTTCAATGTCTTGAAGTTGATTATGAGTTATGTTGATTTGGGTGTGGATATGTTTTGTTTAGCTTTGTGATTAGTGTGATTTGGGGTGATTTTAAAGTGAAATTAATGGTGAAAAATGGAAATAATGGGGCTACCAGAATTTTCCAGATTCCGGTGAATATTTCCGGTTGCCGGAAGGAGAAGAAGAAGAAGAAAGAAAGAAGAAGGAAAAAAAAAAAGAGAGGAAAGGCCTGCTGCCGGCCCAGCGCGCAGGCCTGTGCACGGGCCTGTGCGCGGCCCAGGCGTGCGGGCCTGTGCCAGGCCCGACTACCAGGCCAGGCTGGTGAGGCCCAAGCCAGAAAAAAAATGGGGAAAAGGGAAAAGGAAAAGAAAAAGAAAAGAAAAGAAAGAGGGAAAAGAAAAAAAAAAGAAAACAAAAGAAAAGTAAAAAGGAAAAAAATGAAAAAAAAAAGAAAAAGAAAGAAAGAAATAAGAAATAAGAGAAATTAGAAAATTATGAATAATAAATAAATGGATGAGTTATTAAGGAGTTAAAAGACGATTTTACCCTTATATACATTAAATTACAAATTTACCCCTAGATGATCAAATTGACAATCCGACCACATTGCTTGTCTTAATAAGTCTGAATAATTCACGTATTATCCTGTAATATTTGTGGAAACATAAATTCCCGTTTTACCCTTAAGTGGTTGATATTAGACCGTGGGTCTGGGTTATGTGTTTATTGTGATTTTATTCTATATTATTTGTCTGATTTGGCATTTTGATTTATTATCCTGGTTTCGATTGATTGTCTTGGTTTTACTCTGGTTTATGACTTTGATCAATGATCTTGATTTAATGGTTTTCTTGTGTTTGGTGCACTTCTCAATCAGACGGCTGAGGCGCTGATCGAGACACCAGTTAAGCTCACCGTGGATTCACTTTGGGGTATACGAGCACCCTGAACTGTGAGTGGGCTATCCTTAATGGAGAACCCGTTGAGGAAATGTTTTATTACTGCTTTTATATATAAATGTTTTATAAATTGTTTTGAAAAAAATGTTTTGGGTGCATAAGTAACATGATTTGTTTTAAAGAACTTGTTTAAGCATACGGGGACTTATGGACGTAGCTCCAGGAGTACGTATGACTTGTTGGTGGAGCGTCTCGGACGCAACCCAGCGCTGATATGTTTGTTTTAACAGACCATGACTCTCATTTTGGATCCACATGGTTCGTAGCTCCAGGCCCGACACGTAATATTTAATTATTTACTGGTTCGGCGTGTGCATGGGAGAGCTAAATTGGGTGTGCTGCGGCCACCACGCAGTACCGGACCCAAGCTAACGTCAGAGGAACGGGCTTGTTTGGAAAAATAAAAAAAAATGGTATTTATACTAATTATTTGATGATGACGAAAATGCCCCTAACGGTTCCGGAGGTTGACTCGGGCCAAGGTCACTCTGGATAGCTTTTATTGGCAGCCCATTTGTTTTATGAAAATGATAAATTATTTTTTTATGGACTTGTTTTGAATCATGACTTGATTTTATAACTCTGGTTTATTCCTAACTGTTTTGGTTGTGTCTGCATCCCACCCTCTCGGGTCCTCTTTTGAGGGTGGCTCATTCACTGGGTACATTTGTGTACTCACCCCCTCAAATTCTTGCTGTGTTTAAGGGTAGTTAGGATTCAGCTCATTCGTGGACGATCAAGTCAGTGGCATAGGTTGTTTTCACTGCTCTTAGAGGTACTTCTCACTACATGACGGGTCCCAATGGCATTGTCTCTGCAAATTTTCTTTCCTTGTGACTTTTTTCTTGTTTACTAACACACTATTTGGATTTGATTTGGTATTCGGTTTATTAAAACACTTATATTATTTCAATTTTTGACGATTCCGCTTTTACTCTAATTGGGAAACTTTTGTTTTTAAACCTAATAATCAATTTCTGTTTAAATTGTTTTCTTCTGGTATTGACGCTTCGTGGAGCCTTGGTGCGCATGACTGGCCGGCACGTCTTTCGAGGCAACACAGCGGTTGTCCGTGTTCGACTTTCGGGTCGGGGCGTGACACTAGAGGCTGCGATTTCTACCAAGGGGCATACCATGATGATCATTGAGCTATGTAGATCATCTTGGTAAAATTTCGCTTTATTTTGGTATCGGTGTAAAAACTTATGCCATGTTTTCAGTTAAGAACATTTTGGGGAATGAAACCAAGTTCACCATGAAGGAGAGCTCGAATTCACTTGGAATTTTTTCCATAGTCTTATGGAGATAATCTAAACCTACTGGTGAAATTTTGGTTTATTCCGAGTTCGTTTGCAACTTTTGCATTCTTTTCAGTTAAGGACATGTGGCTTTCTCACCCCGGTTTAAGCCATTTTCTTAACTAAGTGTTATTTTCATGATTTGAAGAGCTAAGTGTGATTAAGTAAGGATAATTTCGTGGCCTTAGTGTTCAAAGTTCAATTCATGATGTCAGTAGGCCACTACTTAGTCAAATTAGCTGATTTCAGCACAAAAGAAGCAACAAAAGCACGCTGAAGTGTGATAGGAAGAGGGAAGAATTATTCATCAACCATCTAGAAGGAAGATTTCCATCTCCAT
>AWUE01016154.1:0-10605 GCA_001974825.2 Corchorus olitorius | reverse complement strand
AAACAGATCTCACAGATCTGATCCAGTTAGAGGAAGAAGAAGAAGGCCCAGTTATGAAGAACAACTTGTTGTGGATCCAATGATTTAAATGCTCCGGTGTGACTTTGATCCAGTCCCCACAAATCGCTCTGATCTTTCAATCTGCTGCTCCACGCACCAGATCTAGTTTTTACAACCTCTTTGTCAATTTCAGCAAATTGACTAGCACGCCCCTATGCTGTCATAAAGGATTCTCTGCGAAAACTAATTGAGCCAAAAACAACCCTATTTTTATGGCTATTTTATTATGTTTTTGGATCTATTTATGCTTAATTATATGCTATTTTGATAACATTTGTGTTTTGAGATCTTAAGAGATGTGAAATTGAGAAATTTGTTATTTTTCACTACTTTTGGAGCTATTTTGATGATTTTTTACACAGATTTTAGCAAAGCAATTTTGAGTATAGATTTGGAGATTCGAAACTCGTATTTGAAGACCATTTGAAGATAATTTGGAGACTTGAAGACCTTTGAAGAATTATTTCAAGAGCAAGAATTGAAGATTGGAGCCTTAATTGAAGACAAGTCATGAACAAGTCTTTAAGCTTGGTATTTTTGGATATTTTATATGGGTAAATACTTAGCCCATATAAGACATTAATTGGAATTAAAATCCCAATTAATGACTCCTATATCCAAGGAAATCTTCAAATCCCGTCGATTCTCGATTCTAGTTCTAACAAGATTAGGATTCAGTGCAGTTTTGGTAGAAAAATCATAACTTTCTGCTCAGACCTCCGTTTGAAGCCCATAAGTACTCGTTGGAAAGCTAACTCCGAGAGCTACAACTTTCCTTTGAAGTCCAAGACCCAGTTCTGCCATCTTCAAGCCCAAAAATGCTGTTGAAGTCTCTGCACGAAATCAGGATTTTTCAAGATCCTATTTTAACTTGGATTCTACTCTAAGAAGACTTTTAATCCAACTTGGAGTCTAAGTTAGACCCAAAATCGACTTAAACCTTTTTCCAAGTTAGGATTGGAATTCCTAGGGTTATTTCCACTATAAATAGCCACCTTAGGTCTAGGTTTTTAGTACATGTAGATCTAAAAATTGTATTTGGTAGAATTATTGAATAATTGGAGGACAAAAAGCCCTTGTGCCGCCGCCCCCCTCTTCTTCCATCCATAAGATAAGTTTTTCTTCTTATTCTTTGGATGCTCACTCAATTCATGAGTGAGTAATCCTTTTCTTTTCTCCAATGTAGAATTTAATTGATCTCTTGACTTATATAATGGTGAGTTTTTGTGCTTATATATGAAAATATTTAGAGTATTCCTTTGATCTCTATTTTAATTCTATGTTGCTTGTTTTGATGGATTGAGCCGGCACTTTCTTGATAAATTAAGTTAGCATTAGCTAGATCAAGTCGCGGATTGACGTCCAGGCTTGGTTGTTTGTAGCAATTGGTTGAGGACGGAAGTCCCTTCCAAGGGAGATAAGGGACTTTGAGTGAGAAATTATTCTTTGTGCTTGTATAAATTACTAGTTCTTAATGCTTTGATTCCTAGAAAATCTTTAAGGCTTGATGGCTAATTGATTAGTTAGGAGGAGAAAGGGGTAATTTAAGCTTTGACGAGTAATCTTATCTAATTAAGGTAATTTAGGATTTAATTCCAACAAGCTATTCTATGATTTCATAATTATTAGATATCAATGATCCATGTTATAACTGTCAAGAGGGATATTAATTGTATGTTGAAGGTTTTTATTAATTGTTTTCTTGATTATCCACTACTTTCTTATCAATTGTTTTCTTTAATTTTCTAGATTGTTTCTTTAGTTAATTTTAATTGTTAGTTAGACTAGCTTTAATTTCACTATAAAAATTCTCTTTAATCTGTTTAATTATTTTAAGAAAAAGATAAGTAACCTTTCTCTCTGTGGGTTCGACCCCTACTTGCCTTATCTGCTTTAGTTAGGATTTTGTTGGGAATTATTTTTATGATTTGCTGACGACCGATCATAAATTTTGGCGCCGTTGCCGGGGAGATTGTGAATTATTTTTCTTTTTCTTTCTTTTTCTATTTTAATTTGCACTTGATCTTCTTTTATTTTGTAGGAAAAATTCAATGGAGCAACCACGTTCGTTACGGGAACTGAATTTCAACTGTGAAGTGCCGCCCCTCTGTATTGATTATCCAGCAATGGATATGACATACAAACTGAAGCCAGGAGTAATCCGTTTGTTGCCAATTTTTCAAGGAGAGCCTCATGAGAACCCTCATGAGCACTTGCAAGTTTTCTTTATCAAGTGTGCTGCAATCACTGGGATGCCTGAAGAACAAGCTAAACTTCGAACTTTTCCACTCACTCTTGAAGGAAAAGCAAGGAATTGGTTTGTGAGCCTATCACCAAAATCCATAACTTCGTGGAAGGAATTGGAGACAACATTCTTGAACAAGTACTTTCCAGAAGCGAAGCGAGCTGTTGTCAGAAAAAGAATCAACTCCTGTCAACAATCACCTGACGAGAAGTGGCATCAATATTGGGAGAGATACAATGAGATTTGTGCGAGTTGCCCTTATCACAACTTGAGTGAAGCACTTCTAATTCAGAATTTTTATGATGGACTTCTCTGTGAAGATCGAACATATATTGATTCTGCAAGTGGAGGAAGTCTTACACTCAAAACACCTGAAGAAGCAAGGAAGCTGCTCAACACCATGACTGAAAACGTCCATCAGTTCTCTACAAAGGAAGATTTGTCATCCAAAGGATCAGAATCAAATTTGGAGATGAAGGAATTTATGGATAGCACTAAAAACGCCATATCCTCATTGACTGCTCAATTTGGAAGTCTAGCAAAGATGTTTACCGACTTTATAAGTATCCAACAAGCTTCCAACCAAAATCATTCATATGTACCACAAAGACATGTGAATGAAAATACAAGAAGATACGAAATCAAGTCTATGGAGGAAATTCAACCGTGGCAAGCACAAGATATGGAATCATCTGATATTCCACTTCCACCTGCGATTTCACTGCCTCCAGCACCTGCTTTCTCTGCCAAACCACCACCAGCTGCTGTACCCGAAATTCAAGTAACCAGAGAAGAAGAGACTCCAGCCGAACCCAAGAAGAAACAACCTACTTCATCACCAAGAGCTTCTCGACCTAAACCAAGATTTGAAGGGATGAAGGAGATGGAAACAATTTATAGTCCACCACCGTTTCCTCAAAGGTTTGCACAACAACTCAATTCACTTCGAAATTTATAGGTAAATATTCCTTTGCTTGCTGAAGTTGCAAGAGTGCCCAGGTACGCTTATTTTCTCAAAGATCTATGCACTGCTAAGGTTAAATTTTCTGAAAAATATGCCTGCATGAATGAGAATATATCTGCTGCTTATCAGAGAAAATTGCATCATAAAAGTAAAGATTTAGGATCTTTCTCTATTCCTTGCAAGATAGGAAAAGAAAAGATAGAAAAATCTATGTGTGAATTTGGATCTTCAATTAATATTATGCCTCTCTCTATTTATTCACAATTGAAAATAGAACATATGACTAAAACTGATCTTATTGTGCAATTTGCTGATAAAACTAACATTAAACCTGAAGGTTTAGTTGAGAATGTTTTAGTGCAGATAGGAGACTTTGTTTTTCCTACAGATTTCTATGTCCTGAAGATGAGTGAATATGATCTTTATCTACCTCACTTGCCGTTGCTGCTAGGAAGACCCTTCCTTTCAACAGCTAGAACAAATTTTGACATGAAGGATGGAAAACTCAGCATGGAATTTGATGGTGAAATTATCCAATTTGATATAAATGAAGCCATGAAAACTCCTGCTGAGATCCATTCCATTTGTGCAATCGATGCAATAGAAGTTTGCTCTGAACAAGTTCAATCACTTCAATGTGAAGATAAGCTTGAACTAGTTCTTGCAAAACGCCTGGATGAAGAAGAAATCAAGGAAGCAGAAATCCTGATGCCTGAAGATGTAGCTGAAACCATCAGAGAATTGGAAACATCACTTGCTGTTGAAGAAAAAACATCAGTTTCCTACATCAGTTTGGAGCCAACACCAACACCCTTGCCATCTGTCATTCAACCACCTGAAGTCAAGCTGAAACAACTACCTGAAGACCTGAAATATGTTTTCCTTGGAGACAAAGAGACTCTACCCGTTGTTATTTCAAGTAAATTGAATAATTTACAAGAAGAACAACTCATCAGAGTTTTGAAAGAATACAAGGAAGCCATTGGATGGACTATAGCTGATATCAAGGGAATAAGTCCTACTGTATGCATGCATAGGATTCGACTTGAAGATGATACAGTACCTGTTCGACAGCCGCAAAGAAGACTCAATCCCAACCTAGCTGAAGTCGTCAAGGAAGAAGTTCTCAAATTACTTGGAGCCGGTCTCATTTATGCTATATCAGATAGTAAATGGGTCAGCCCTGTCCAAGTAGTTCCCAAGAAGTCTGGATTCACCGTCGTGGAAAACAAAGATGGAGAGCTAGTTCCTCAAAGACTGCAGAATGGATGGAGAGTATGCATCGACTACAGAAAGCTGAACTCTGCTACAAGGAAGGATCACTTTCCATTGCCATTCATTGATTAGATGTTGGAAAGATTAGCATGGAAAGCCTACTATCGTTTTCTGGATGGGTATTCATGATACTTCCAGATACCAATAGCACCTAAAGACCAAGAGAAGACCACCTTTACATGCCCTTTCGGTACGTATGCTTATACGAGAATGCCTTTTGGTTTATGCAATGCACCTGCGACTTTTCAAAGGTGTATGATGATCATCTTTCAAGATTATGTGGGAGATAAGATGGAGACAACTTCACTGTCTATGGAGACAACTTCAATCAATGCCTTCATAATCTAGAACTCATCTTGAAAAGGTGTGTCGAAACCAAATTGGTATTGAATGCCGAAAAGTGCCACTTCATGGTGGAACAAGGCATTGTTCTAGGCCATGTAGTATCCAAAGAAGGGATGCAAGTCGACAAAGCCAAAGTAGATGTAGTTCAGAACCTGCCATACCGAACATGTGTCAAGGATATTCGATCATTCTTAGGCCATGCTGGATTCTACAGAAGATTCATCAAGGATTTATCAAAGATTTCGGCACCGATGTGTAGACTACTTCAGAAAGATGTAGAGTTCGAGTTTGGAGATGACTGCAAGGAAGCATTCGACAAATTGAAGACTGCCCTCACCACCACTCCAATTGTAAAGCCACCAGATTGGAAACTACCGTTCGAAGTAATGTGTGATGCAAGTGACGTCGCCATTGGAGCTGTTCTGGGTCAGAGAGTAGATAAGGTACCTCATGTTATCTACTATGCTTCAAGAACTTTGGATGCTGCTCAGAAGAACTACACCACCAAGAAAAAAGAAATGCTTGCCGTTCTCTTTGCTTTGGAAAAGTTTCGTTCGTACATTCTGGGATCCAAGGTGACGATTTACTCCGATCATGCTGCATTGAGATATCTAATGGCCAAGAAAGAAGCAAAAGGTAGACTCATGCGATGGCTATTGCTCTTTCAAGAGTTTGATATGGAAATCAAGGACAAGAAAGGAGCAGAAAATGTTGTAGCAGATCATCTAAGCAGAATTAAAGGAAACCAAGAAGAAACTGCAATCAATGAAGCGCTACCTTTTGAAGACTTGTTTGTCGTTTCTCAACTTCCATGGTATGCAGATATTGTCAACTTCTTGGTCACTAGACGTTTACCTCCGGATCTTAGCAAAGGGAAGAAATTGAAGATCATCAGTGATGCCAAGTATTATCTCTGGGATGACCCATATCTATGGAGATGTGGTTCTGATCAAGTCATGAGAAGATGCATTCCTGATAATGAAATTCAATCAGTTCTGAAGTTCTGCCACAATGATGAAAGCGGAGGCCACTTTGGACACAAGAAGACAACAAGGAAAATCTTGGATTATGGATTCTATTGGCCTAGGATCTTCCAAGATTCTTTCAAATACTGCAAGAATCGTCCACGCTGTCAGAAAGTGGGAAATATTTCGAAAAGAAGTCAAATGATTCAAAGCCCTATATTCGTTGTTGAAATCTTCGATGTATGGGGAATTTATTTCATGGGACGTTTTCCTCCATCAGAAAAGAAGTGTTACATTCTTCTAGCCGTGGACTATGTTTCCAAATGGATTGAAGCAGTCGCTACTGAGAAGGACGACGCAAGAACAGTGGTCAAATTTATAAAGAATAACATTCTTCATAGATTTGGCATACCAAGAGCCCTCATCAGTGATCGTGGAACTCACTTCTGCAACAAAATTGTTCAAGCATTAGTTGAAAAATATGGAGTAAGCCATAGGGTATCTACTTCATATCATCCTCAAACCAATGGTCAAGCCGAAATATCTAACCGTCAAGTGAAGCTGATTCTGGAGAAAACAGTCAATGTTCAGAGGAAAGATTGGAGCATGCGACTAGGAGATGCTCTATGGGCATATCGAACAGCCTATAAGACACCCCTTGGTATGTCCCCATACAGAATTTTGTTTGGAAAACCAAGTCATTTACCTGTGGAAATAGAACACAAAGCTTGGTGGGTAGTGAAGCAATGCAATCTTAACTTCGACGAAGCTGGAATTCAAAGGATGCTTCATTTACAAAAGCTTGAAGAGATTAGGAATGAAGCCTACGAAAATTCAAGGATTTACAAGGAGAAAACGAAAGCTTTACATGACCAAAAGATATTGAGAAGATCATTCCACGAAGGACAAAAGGTTTTACTATTCATGAGACAAATAAGGAAATTCCCTGGGAAATTAAGATCAAAATGGGCTGGTCCTTTTGAGATAAAAAGAGTACATCCCAATGGATCAGTAGAAATCTATAATCCAACTTCCCAGATGCAATTTAAAGTCAATGGACAAAGATTGAAACCTTTCTTTGAACCTTTTCCCATAGGATGGATTGAGGAAATTCAGTTTGAAAAACCAGTTTATCTTCCAACTTAGGAAAAGTTGAAGAAAAGAGGAAGTCAAGCTAATGACTTTAAACAAGCGCTTGTTGGGAGGCAACCCAATAATTTTAATTTCTAACTTAATTTTTATTTTGCAGATTTTAAGAATTTTTTCCATTTAATTGGAAGAAAAAATTAGGAGCCAATCACCAAGCCACGGACCATGCATGACCCACGCATGGTCGACCATGGCTCGGTGGCACAAAGACATAGCCCAGACATGACCAGGCAACAGCCCGGCCATGCCACGCACCAGGCCAAGCCATGCCGCGCAAGACCAGGCCACACCAGGGCATAGCTCGGCAATCACCGAGCCATGCCGAGACAGGAACCAGCCATGCCGAGGCCGTGGCCCGGGCAAGTACCGGGCATACCAGGACGAGCCGCGGCCAGGCACGCGACATCAGCAGGCCCCCGCGCGCCAAGCGCAAGACCGCTGACCCGCTCAGCCCGCGCACAAGCAATTGCCTTAGTGCCGCGGCACCTTCCTCCTCTCAGGCGCATTCCCTCTCCAATTAGGAATTTGAATCCTAATTGATTTGGAAGATATCAACCCTTTTCCAAATAGGTAATGGACTCCTAATCCAGGTATGTTTCTTACTTTTTACTCTAATTAAAACCTCTTAGGAATAGAATTTGATCACTAAGGCACCTCTACCTCCTCTTTAATTCATCAAATCACAAGAGCAATATTTGGAGAAATTTTTCGGTTGAAGCAAGGAAGGAGTCGACCTAAGCAAGTCGACAAGAAGGAATTTTGGAAGAAATTGTCGACTTAAGCAAGTCGATTTCATCCAAGAGAGAAGTCGACTAGAGCAATTTTTTTGGAGAAAAATTGTGATAAGCCAAGCAAGTCGATACCCCTCAAATTCGACAAGAAGATTTCGATTTTTCCTAACCTCTTTTTGAAGATGTCGATGATGCTCACCACCATGGATTTTGAAGTTCAATTCAAGAATTTTCGGAACCAATTTTATCAAATTGGAGCTGCTTATTTTGGAGAAAAGTTTCAAGGAAGCTTTATGTGTCAAGATTGCCATGAACTTCTAGGCTTAATTGCTTCCTTGCCTGAAGAAGAAATTGCTACCAAGCCAGGATTCCAAGCTAGGAAGATTTATCAATTTCTCTTGGAAAAAGCTAACAAGTCTCAAGAAGCTGTTATGAGATCAAAGGCTAGAGCGGAGCATGAATTCAGAATTCGGTTTCACCCTTATGAGAATCGATTTCCTCACCCCCAAGGACCAAGGAATTTTACTGGAAGGATAAGACCTCAAGTTGCACCTTGGAATAGGCCCTTTTCCATGCCTAGGATGGGAGGATACCACACCAAGCCTACAGGCCACCCTATAGACCTCCTATGCAATGTGCTCCTTTCCCTCAAAGGACTCATGATCCAAATTATGCCTCTTCATCAACAAGGCCGATAGCTACTGTTTTTACTTTGGAAGAATTCAAGGTTCCATCACCATTAAGGGAACCTAAGGATCCGATAGATGACCAAGGTGAAGAAAAAATTGTGATTGTTGTTTCAGACTCTGAGTCAAGTGATGCTTCTTGTGATAAGAAAGAGGAAGAAGAAGTTAACCAAGAAAAGGAAAATGAGGAAGAGCTTTGTCCTTTCCTTGTTCGATTGAAAGAGATTAGTGATCAAATTACTAGCTTAAGAGAGGATTTTAATAATATAATTGGGAATTTGGATGACATCTTCAATTTATTGGAGAAGGCTATTCATAAACCAATTTAGGTTTAGTTTTAGGATTTTTCGATTTCAATTTCTTGTTTTTAGATTTATTTTTATGCATCTTAGGATTAGTTATCTAGTTTATGCTTTAATTTTAATTTTCTTTTATCTTATGTCTTTATTTTTCAAGTTTCATTAATAAACTATCTATCCAGTTTTATTTTTCTATCACCTTAATTTTCTATTGCCTTTATGTTTGAGTAAATTTTCTTCATCAAGCTGCCATGTATGTTTTCATGAACCTTAACTCTTTATTTATTTATTTTTTTTTGGAAAGATATTGCATGAATTGTTTGCTTTTACATTGAGGACAATGTGAATTTTAAGTGTGGGGGTGAATACTTGATAGGTTTATTGCTTGAATAATTGAGTCATATGCTAGTTATTGTTTGCATGAGAACCTAGGATAGAAATTGTTTGTTTTTGGATTGTTTTTGATTGATCATATTCTATTCCCTAATTCTTCAAAATTGATTTTCGACATAAATTTTAATTTTTGATAAATTTCGATATTTTAAACCTTTTGAATTTTTCATGCATACTTTGATTAATTGATTTGATTATGATTGATGAGTGCTTAGAATTTTAATAATGCTTTATTTATTGATTGAGTTATAGCATGTTGTTTTATTTCTTAGAATTAGGAATAATTGAAGTTTGTGATATGATCTTATTTATTAATTGCTTCTATGATCATCTATTTCTAGAACTTGCGTTCAATCTTGATTGAAGTTATGATTGAGAAAGTATGTTATTGATATGTGTCAAGAATAAGTGTGGGGGACTACTTATAAAGAGAGTAATTAAAATTTTGTTTTCATAAAAAGAAGTGCTTTCATGACAAGAGGAGAAGAGGTATTTCTGTGCTTGAAAAAAAAAAAATCCATTGTTGTCACTCTTTTCTTTAACAAAAGGAGTTAGTAACCCTTGGAAAGAGGATAAGAGGCATGGAATTACAGAAATTTGTCCCTCTGAAAAATAAAAGAAGGAGTCCTTCTAGAGTGCTAGTAGCCTCAAAAGGTAGTTAGTAACCCCTAAATCATGAACACTTTGAGGTTAGTAACCTCAATTTTCTAAAACAATTACCCTTGAAAATCTACTATAACCCACAATGACCCTTGATGTATATCTATGGCATTACAATCTTTTGAGTAATGGAGAAAGAGAGGAAAACATAAGCTTATAGAAAGAAGTAGTTATAGAAAGTGAAGAATGGTAAGTGATTAAAGCTACTTTGATTATGGCTACTTAAGAATGATGATACTTGTTATTTCTTGATTTTTGAATTGAGTATTATTATTATTCTTTGTTATTTTGATTTCATGATTGAATTGATTCTTTGATGTATGTATGAATTCAAATTGATCTTTTAAAAAATTGATTTTTGATTAACTTACACATTGACTTGCTAAGGGACTAGCAAAGTTCAAGTGTGGGGGAATATGATTGAGTCAAGAACAACCCTATTTTTATGGCTATTTTATTATGTTTTTTGGATGTATTTATGCTTAATTATATGCTATTTTGATAACATTTGTGTTTTAAGTTCTTAAAGATGTGAAATTGAGAAATTGTTATTTTTCATTGCTTTTGGAGCTATTTTGATGACTTTTTACACAGATTTTAGCAAAGCCATTTTGAGTATAGATTTGGAGATTCGAAACTCGTGTTTGAAGACTTATCGGAGATAATTTTGAAGATTTGAAGACTTTAAAGAATTATTTCAAGGAGCAAGAATTGAAGATTGGAGCTTTAATTACGAAGGATTGAAGACAAATCATGAATAAGCCCTTAAGCTTTGGTATTTTTGGATATTTTATATGGGAAAATACTCAGCCCATATAAGACATTAATTGGAA
>AWUE01016153.1:0-14849 GCA_001974825.2 Corchorus olitorius | reverse complement strand
AATTATCACACTGGATCAAGAGGTAATTATTTAAGATAAAATGGGATAATTCACACTGGATCAAGAGTTTTATCTAATTAAGGTAATTTATGGATTAAATTCCAAGCAAGCTATCCATTGTTTTCATAATCTTTAGATATCAATGATCCATGTTATTGTTGTCAAGAGGGATATTAATTCTATGTTGGAGGTTTCTTAATTATTTTCTCAAATTATTCTATGCTTTTTGATTAATTGTTTTCTTTAATTTTCTTGATTGCGTTTTAAGATAATTTTAATTGCTAGATTGGTTTAACCTAATTTTACTCTCAAAATCTTCTTTATTTTATTGGTCTTGTTTTAAGAAAAAGAATAATAACCTTTCTCTCTGTGGGATCGACCCCTACTTGCCCTAACTATCTTTAGTTAGTAATTGTTGGGATTTTTATTTTTATGATTTGCTGACGACCGATCAGAATTACAGAAATATTGTCCCTCTAAAAAATAAAAGAAGGAGTCCTTCTAGAGTGCTAGTAGCCTCAAAAGGGAGTTAGTAGCCCCTAAATCATGAACACTTCGAGGTTAGTAACCTCAATTTTCTAAAATAATTTCCCTTGAAAATCTACTATAACCCACAATGACCCTTGATGTGTATCTATGGCATTACAATCTTTTGAGTAATGGAGAAAGAGAGGAAAACATAAGCTTATAGAAGGAAGTAGTTATAGAAAGTGAAGAATGGTAAGTGATTAAAGCTACTTTGATTATGGCTACTGAAGAATGATGATACTTGTTATTTCTTGATTTTTGAATTGAGTATTATTATTATTCTTTGTTATTTTGATTTCATGATTGAATTGATTCTTTGATGTATGTATGAATTCAAATTGATCTTTTAAAAAATTGATTTTTGATTAACTTACACATTGACTTGCTAAGGGACTAGCAAAGTTCAAGTGTGGGGGAATATGATTGAGTCAAGAACAACCCTATTTTTATGGCTATTTTATTATGTTTTTGGATGTATTTATGCTTAATTATATGCTATTTTGATAACATGTGTGTTTTGAGATCTTAAGAGATGTGAAATTGAGAAATTGTTATTTTTCACTACTTTTGGAGCAATTTTGATGATTTTTTACACAGATTTTAGCAAAGCAATTTTGAATATAGATTTGGAGATTCGAAACTCGTGTTTGAAGACCATTTGAAGATAATTTGGAGACTTGAAGACCTTTGAAGAATTATTTCAAGAGCAAGAATTGAAGATTGGAGCCTTAATTGAAGACAAGTCATGAACAAGTCTTTAAGCTTGATATTTTTGGATATTTTATATGGGTAAATACTCAGCCCATATAAGACATTAATTGGAATTAAAATCTCAATTAATGACTCCTATATCCAAGGAAATCTTCAAATCCCGTAGATTCCCGATTCTAGTCCTAACAGGATTAGGATTCAGCGCAGTTTTGGTAGAAAAAATCATAACTTTCTGCTCAGACCTCCGTTTGAAGCCCATGAGTACTCGTTGGAAAGCTAACTCTAAGAGCTACAACTTTCCTTTGAAGTCCAAGACCCAGTTCTGCCATCTTCAAGCCCGAAAACGCCGTTGAAGTCTCTGCACGAAATCAGGATTTTTTCAGGATCCTATTTTAACTTGGATTCTACTCTAAGAAGACTTTTAATCCAACTTGGAGTCTAAGTTAGACCCAAAACCGACTTAAACCTCTTTCCAAGTTAGGATTGGAATTCCTAGGGTTATTTCCACTATAAATAGCCACCTTAGGTCTAGGTTTTTAGTACATGTAGATCTAGAAATTGTATTTGGTAGAATTATTGAAGAATTGGAGGACAAAAAGCCCTTGTGCCGCCGCCCCCCTCTTCTTCCATGCATAAGATAAGTTTTTCTTCTTATTCTTTGGATGCTCACTCAATTCATGAGTGAGTAATCCTTTTCTTATCTCCAATGTAGAATTTAATTGATCTCTTGACTTATATAATGGTGAGATTTTGTGCTTATATATGATAATTGTTAGAGTATTCCTTTGATCTCTGTTTTAATTCTATGTTGCTTGTTTTGATGGATTGAGCCGGCACTTTCTTGATAAATTAAGTTAGCATTAGCTAGATCAAGTCGCGGATTGACGTCCAGGCTTGGTTGTTTGTAGCAATTGGTTGAGGACGGAAGTCCCTTCCAAGGGAGATAAGGGACTTTGAGTGAGAAATTACTCTTTGTGCTTGTATAAATTACTAGTTCTTAATGCTTTGATTCCTAGCAAATCTTTAAGGATTGACGGCTAATTGATTAGTTAGGAGGAGAAATGGGTAATTTAAGATTTGACGAGTAATCTTATCTAATTAAGGTAATTTAGGATTTAATTCCAACAAGCTATTCTATGATTTCATAATTATTAGATATCAATGATCCATGTTATAACTGTCAAGAGGGATATTAATTCTATGTTGGAGGTTTTTATTAATTGTTTTCTTGATTATCCACTGCTTTCTTATCAATTGTTTTCTTTAATTTTCTTGATTGCTTCTTTAGTTAATTTTAATTGTTAGTTAGACTAGCTTTAATTTCACTATAAAAATTCTCTTTAATCTGTTTAATTATTTTAAGAAAAAGATAAGTAACCTTTTTCTCTGTGGGTTCGACCCCTACTTGCCCTAAATGCTTTAGTTAGGATTTTGTTGGGAATTATTTTTATGATTTGCTGACGACCGATCAAAAACTCTAGCAAGAGATTTTTGGCGCAACAGGTTCGAGACCTTGTATACGCAACTGTCTCCATTACTAGACTCACTCACTAAAACCAGATGCGTGACACGGGTCGGATTTAGAATAGTCAGATCAAAGCTTTAGAAACCGGATCAGGTAAAAAAAAAATTAGATATCACAGGATCGTTGGAATTATTTTATAAGCCAATTAAAGATTTCTTTTTTGTGATTCATAGGAACGTTTAATTTTTTTTTATGAACTTAACCATCAAGTCACATGGCCTTTGTACGTACACTCATCATGGTAATATTATAAAGAAGATCATGATATCTCAAGAAGGATACTTTCTGTTGTATGCAAATACTTATCTGATTATATGGAAGCTATAAGCCTGAATCCATATCCTATAGCAGATCCTTTTTTTTTTTTTTTTGAGAAGCTATAGCAGATCCCATTATATATATTATATTACAAGAGATCTTTTTTCATTAGCATCAATTTCTAAGCAAACACATTTTGATTGTTTTTTTATTTGATTTGCTCATTAATTATCACATGAAACTCAAGATTTTCAGGGTTTAAAAAAAATGAATACTTTAAACATCAATGAATTGGCAAGTAAATTGTTTAATCAAGGAGGTTTCAGTTTGTTTGTAGTATAAAAAGCTAAGGCCCTCCCACTCTTCCAAAACACAATAAGCTTCAATTTTCTAATTCTCACCATTTTCTCCACAAAAGCCTTTCCAAACCAAATCAGCTATATTAATTCATGGCTGCCCATAGTCTTAAACTTGTTTGCATGGTAGAAATGTTGTGCATGTTGGTTGTTATAAATCCAATGGCGACGGCTGCCTTATCTTGTAAAGACGTCGCACATAAACTGTCTCCATGCATAAAATACATCAAGTCATCAGAAAATAAGGATGCGTGCTGCAATGGGGTTAGGGCCCTAAACGGAATGGCTCACACCCCTGCTGATCATCAACAGGCTTGCAAATGCATAAAACAACAATTGGTCTTTATTGCCATTACAGATCGCGAGAAGAAAATGGCGGAAGCCATTCCGGGGGTTTGCAATGTCAAGGTTCCTTACAAGATCAGCTCCTCCACTGACTGCACCAAGTAATGTTTTATATATCATAATTAATCTTTTTTTATTTATAAGCGAAATTCTTCAAGTGCTTTTCCTTTTTTTCTAATGAAAATGTTTGTTCAATTTTCTTTAAACTATTGCAGGGTGAATTGATCAAACATGAAATTGGAAATTCAAGCCAAGCAACATTTTTATGGAATAAGGGGCAACTAAATGGTTTCTCTAGCAAGGCAAAATAAACATGTGTAGCTCTCTTTCTCTTCTACATATGTATGTATGATTAGCTTCTTCTTTTTTATTGTTAGGGAATTTATTATATGTATGATGTATGATTAGTTTGTAACATTATTATAAATTAACAATAAATTCAGAATATTATTACAACGAACGACTTATTATTATTATTATTATTTGTTGCGACAAAAATCTCTTTGAGAGTTTTTGCGAATAAAAACTAAATGGTATTGTGGGATGTGCCGGTTAATTTGCTGAAATTGACAAATAGTGCATAAATGTAAAAGCTGGTGCTAGTTGTAGCAGATTAAAATCAAGCGAGTGAATTGTGGGGACTGTGTCAAAGTCACACCGGAGCTTTCAAATCATCGATCCCAGACAAGATTCTCAAAAATAAAGTGTTTCAAAGGTCGTTCTTGATGAAAAGAGATCTAGAAAAATAACAAGTTGATTGTTATTTCTGAACTTATAACGGATTACAAGGTTTTAACGTCCGGAGACAAGATTGAAAGAGAGAAAATATTGAAGAACGAGATGTACTCGTGATGAACAAGAAGAAATCGTGGAGATTTTACAGAGTTTCTGCAGAGAATTTGAGAGAAAAAGCACGGAGCTTGAATTTTTGCACGGAGCAAGTTTGTAGCGTGTTGAAGCGTGTTTGAAGCATTGTGGATTGCCTCCTTATGTAGCTTTTTCTAATTTTTTTCCTACTCATAAACATGATATTTAAATGGTCTATGTAAACGATTGAAAGAACGAGTAAAATGAGTGAAAAAGCTTCTAAGTTGTTTCCTCGTCCCCTTGGCTATTTAAAATTCAATTGTATAAAAGGTTACAAACTGATAAGTATAGGTTACAAGATAAAGATAAGTGCGTATAATTTAAATACAAATAAATGGCTAAGAGTTTAGCTCATCAGGTTGGTTAGAATTTGAATAGAATTGAGTTGTCCCGACAATACTCCCCCGCAAGATGGAGGACCATTGGAGATTTCAATCTTGTCTGCAAGTAGCTCAAATCGCTAATGAGAAAGTGGCTTAGTGAGTGCATCAACAAGCTGGGAAGTAGAAGATATGTGATGGACTGTCAGATCTCCTTTGCTTATTTTCTCTAAAAAAACAGATAGTACGAGGCTATGTTTTTCATCCTGGAATGGAAAACAGGATTCACACATGTGTAAGTGGTACTTTGATTGTCGCATAAGACTGTAGGTAATGAAGAGTTGAGTTGCAATGGAAGCTCAGATAATAGTGACTACATCCAATTTACTTCAGACACTGCAAAAGCTATTGTTCAATACTCAGCTTCTATTGATGATTGTGCAACAGTGGACTGCTTTTTTGAACTCAAAGATATAGGTGTCTGACCATGCTTTATAACATATGCTGAAGTTGACCTTCTGTCATTTGCATCTCCTGCCCAATCTGAGTCTGTATAAACTGTGAGATGGAAATTTTGCTCTTTGTTGATGGCCATGAAATACAATGTCTTTCAAGTAACGAAGCACTCTTTTGACTGCAGTGAGGTGTGTCTGGGTTGGTTTATGCATGAACCAAGACAGCTTGTTCACTGCAAATTAGATGTCAGGTCAAGTGAGGCTAAGATATTGCAAGGAATAAAATATTTTTCTGTATTCTTATCTGCAACAGTAATACCATCATGAAGCTTCAAAGAAATTGTAGTAGACAATGGTGTGTTTGCAGCTTTGGCCCCTGCCATGTTTGTTTTCTCAAGAATTTCAGCAATCTATTTATGCTGAGATAGTAACAAACCATTAGCAAATTTTGCAACTTCAACATTCTGATTCCATTCTGATTATAGATGAAAAGTGAGTGATCTGCCTTTGAATTGATGAAGCCATTTTGAACCAGATGTGAACTAAGGGCTAAGTACCAAGCTCGAGAGGCTTGTCTTAATTCATAAATTGCTTTTTCCAACTTACATACATAGCCAGGTAATTGTTTTATCATGAAACAAAGGGGGTTGTGTCATGTATACCTCTTCTTATAGTTTGCCTTGAAGAAAGGCATTATTCACATCAAATTGATGAAGTGGCCAGTTGTTGGAGACTGCAATGCAGAAAATTGTTCTAACAGTAACAAGTTTGACAACAGGGTTGAAGGTTTCATTAAAGTCAAGCCCTGGTCTCTGAGTGAATCCTTTTACTAATAATCTGGTCTTATATCTGGAGATGGTTCCATCTGAGTTCTTCTTGACTTGAAATACCCACTTGCTTTTGACAATTGTCCTGTTTGAAGGAGGTGGCACAAGTTCCCATGTTTTGTTTTTCTCAAGAGCATTAAGCTCCTCTATCATGACTACTTTCCATTCTGGCACTTGGATTGCCATAGTTGCACTGATGGGTTCTGCTGCTTGTGGCAATTGATGCTTAGTGGCCATGAAAAGCCTTTTTGGCTTGAATATATTATTTTGAGAATGGGTTACCATTGCATGAGTTCTCTGGGGCACAACATTAGCAGAAACCAAACGCATCAAATTTTCAGGAGGTGTAATAACGTGATGGTTTTCAAATGTTACCTCATTGATGCTGACATTCGAGGGCTGCTCTTCAAAGATAGATGGAATTGAACTTTGCTACAAGTCAAGGCCTGGAAACTTGTTGAGAACTTGTAGGAATAGTAGTGACAACTTGAATAGCAGACAGTGAGGCATCTGAGTTATAGGGAAAAGAAAGGTGTAGTGACCATTTTACTGAATGGAAATTGAAGTTCATCGAACTGAACATGTCTCCATGTGTATAGCCTCTTTGACACTGGTTCATAGCATAGATATGCACTTTGATGTTTAGAATAACTCAAGAAAATACACAGTTTCGACTTAGGCTCAAATTGTGAGTGGTGTAAGGTTTTAACCAAGGATAGCATAGGTAACCAAAGGTTTGAGTTTCTGATAGTTAGGAATCTAGTGAAAGAACATTTCAAATGGAGTTTTGTTTTTTAAGACTGCATTGGGCAATCTGTTTAGTAACTAAACTGCAGCAGGAAAAGCTAAAGGCCAAAAGGTTAGAGGCGTCGAAGCTTGGTGAAAGAGTGTCAAACCTATTTCATTATGCTTCGATGCCTTCTCTCAACTGTTCCAATGTATTCTGGGTGTGAGGACGTGATTGAAGATGTTGGATGCTTTCAAAGAAGGGTTTTACTTTTAAATTCTCCACCACCATCTGAGTAAATAATGAGAATTGAGCTGTTAAAGAATGATTCTACCAATGTCTTGAACTTTGTAAACACAAACACATTAGGTTTCTGTTTAAGTGGAAAGAACTAAATGTATTCAGTAAAATGATCTACAAAAGACACATAATATCGGAAGCCATTAATGGAAGTGACTCTACTAGGACCCCAAACATCAGTGTATATAATTTCAACAGGTTTAGATGAAGAAATTGAAGAATCAAAGAAAGGTAACTTATGCATTTTATTAAAACTGCAAGAATTACATAAGTTGTCTAAGATTTTGGTTGAACAAGGTAAATTAAAAGACTTTAAGAGAAAATTTAAAAATCGAGAATTTGGATTTCCTAATCTGTTGTGCCAAATATCGGAGGAGGTTTTTGTTCCCACATATGCTAATGCATTGTTGCTAATGACAGGCTTAGCTGACTGCAATTCATAAGTTCCATCATTACTATAGCCTTGTGCAAGTATTGCCCTCGAATGCAGATTTTTCACATCAAAGGAATAAGGAAAGAATTCAACCGAAGTTGAGTTAGTTCTGCAAAATTAAGATATAGAATACAAATTTTTATTTGCATCTGCAACACATAGAACACTTTCTATACTGAAATTTTTGGTTGGAATAGGGATGGAACTAGATCAAGCTTTTTATAACTGGATCGACTGGTGGACCTGCCAAGGCTCTGGTCGGCGGTCCGATCAGTCCAACTGGTTTGACAGGCCAGCCGGTTCGATTGCTCCTTCTATTAACTCTTTTATGTTTTATGTTATAAATATTAAATATGTTGAATACATGTCAACTATAAATGGTTGACACAGTGGTAAAAATACTTTTTTTTTTCTTAAAGTAAGAGGTTATGAGTTCGAATCTCACAACTTTTAAATATTTTTCATTATTTTTTAAATGATCGGTCGTCAGCAATCATAAAAATAATCCCCACAAAAGCCTAACTAAGTAGATAGGGCAAGTAGGGTCAAATCCCACAGAGAAGGGGAATAGACTTATCCAAGGGATAAAATCCTCAAGAATCACTCAAGAGATTTTGCTTAAAAACAGGGAATTAGAAATAACAATTAAAAAGAAAACAATTAAACTAATAACAAAGCAAAGTAAATTAAATCTAAACTATGGCAAATTATAAAGAAAACAACAATAAGAAAGCATACTTCTTCTCCAATGGTAAAATCAATCAAATTAACTACAGATCATTGATTTAAATGATGAATTTAATGTTTAATTCCCAATTGATAACTGGTCTAGGGAAACCCTAATATACATATTAGATAAAACTCTTGATTCAGTGTGAATTTTTCTTTTATTCTTTAAACAATTACCTCTTGATCGAGTGTGATAATTGCTCAAGAACAAAGCATTAAGAATAATTATAATTTATTTTTCACGCATGCTTAATAAGTAAAACCAAACAACAAGCAAATAAATCGGTCATTGATTCTTAAATCCCTTGGAAGGAAGATCCTTCGCTTCCAATTGTTACCACACAATCAAGCCCGAACGATCCTTCTATGGCTTGATTTAACAATAGATCTATCAAATTATATCATTAGCCATGGCTCTAAATCCACAATCTTCAAGATCATAAGATTACAGTAGAGATTTAAAAACTATCAATCAAGAACAAACATCAAATTATAAGCACACAAATCTCACCATAATTAATTAATTAGATTCACCAAAGGATAAGAAGTATTAAGAATTTAGCTACTCATGGATTTGGAAAAATCCATGAGAGGCATAAGAAAATTTACGAGACCTTGAAGAGGGCGGAATCTCCTTAGCCTTCAAAAAGGGATATCGCACCTCCATATGCAAAGGGAGGGTGCGGCACCCTTAGCCTAAAACTAGAAGAAAAGTCGATGAAGAGAAAAAGAGATCTAGATGTTGTGATTTGTGTTACATAGGGTGGCTATTTATAGTGGACTAATTAGACTTCATATAGAAATACAGTAACTTCGACAGCGATTTCGGGCTTGAAGACGGCAGAATTAGGCTTTTGGCTCCTAAAGAAAGTTGTAGATCTTGGAATTAGCTTTTCAACGCCTACTTACGGGCCTAATTTGGAGGTCTGAGCATAAAGTTATGGCCTTTTTACCGAGACTGCGCTGAATCCTAATCCAACTAGGACTAGTATGCTGGAATTGGATATTTTCCTTGGGTTGTGCGGCACCAATTGGATTTTTAACTCCAATTTTGGGCTTATATGGGCTGAGTATTAAGCCATATAAAATATCCAAAATTCCATGGCTTCAAAGTCTTCAGGGGCTTCGTCTTCAATCCTTTGCGATTTAATCTCAATCCTCATTCTTGCCTCTTGAAAATAATTCTTCAATGGTCTTCAACTCTTGAAATTATCTTCAATAAATCTTCAATCACGAACTTCGAATCTCCAAATCTTCACTTCAAATTGCTAAGTCCATATTTGTGCAAAAAGTCATCAAAATAGCTCCAAAAATAGTGAAAAACAACAAGTTTCCACTTTTCTTGTCTTCAAGACCTAAAAACACAAATACTAATAAAATAGGGTTAAAATACACATAAAAATACTAAAAAACATAGGAAAATGATCATCACAATAGGGTCTTTTTTGGCTCAATCATTAAACATAAAATCAGTTAAATCCTAATCAAACTCGGTCCGACCGTTCGGTTCAACCCAGTTTTGACGGTCTTTGACGAACGTCAAAAAACGATATTTAGTTATTTACACCTTTATCCAGACTGGACAAGCCACTGGGTTCCGGTTCAATCTGTTCGATCTGGTTTCAAAAACCTTAAGTAAAACCAGTGTGAGTAATGAGCACGCCATTTCCATCTCCAACAACAAGTTGATCCGTGCCACCATATTTCTCATGTGTATCTAGATTCTTCAATTCTGATGTGACATGGTGTGAAGCACCAGTGTCGAGCAACCAATTTGGACTTGATTTTGAAGCCAAAGTCACCTGATGGGCAGAAGGCTGAGTGCTTTTGGGCCTTATTTTCCAACACATCTTGGCAATGTGACCTAGCTTGTCACAAAATTGGCATACAAACCTAGGAGCTGGACTTTTCTTCTACAAGATGTGTGATGGTAGCCATTAGTTCTATTGAAATGAGAGTTTTATAGGGAGCTGAGCAGCAACATTTATAGTAATAACGGGTGGGAGACCATTAGTTTTGTTTATACCTCAATTTCCAATTGAGGGTAAATTGGTTTTCACATAAATAATATCAAGATGAGTGATCAAGATTTGATTGAAAATCCTGATGAAACTTGATTTCTGCACCACCTTAATTCTAATAGAATTAGGAAATTTTGATATTTAATTAATTAATGTCGAAAATTATGAAATTAATAATAAATATTTATTTAATAATTTTTATTATTTACCATATATTTGCCGCCCATAATAAGGAAAGTGGAAGAAAAATCATTTAAAAGGAGATCTCCTTTTAATGAAGCTGTCAGCAGGAGGCAGAGATCAGAAAGACAAGTTGTATCCTATGTCAGGAGATGGGATACATCTCATGGACTTAAAACAACAAGTCCAAGCCGTCTTCTATGTCTTAGGAGGGTCTGCCTTGTTTCTGGAAATTGTCTCCTTCTCCTGCATTTAAGGAGGCAGAGAGTTAGAGTTTGTCAGCAAGCAAGATTACTTATCTATGTGAAGAGGCATGAGATTTCAAACCTCACACCTTCTCAATCTTTTCGACCTAACATGACAGTGAAAGCGCCTAGCTACTTCCCATCTCCCGGGAGGTAAAACTACAACTTTTGCATTTTGTTCAATTAAGTACAAAATGACGAAATCAGTGGAATTGACCTAGCTAGAGGATGTGATTTCAACAATGAAGCATACCATGATGATCCTTGTGTCATGCCGCACCTCCTGGTGAAATTTCATCTCATTCTGACACAGTCAAAAAACTGTCTTGGTTTTCAATTAAGGACAAGTTGTCGGTTTAAGGTGATCTAGGCATGATTTTCGAACCAAACAAGTTCCATCACCTTAGATATATGATATTATGGCTACATGTCAAATTTGAGCCATTTCAAGTGTCGATGATAACTTTTACACTCTTTTCAGTTAAGGACAAGTAGCTTTTCCACGCCGGTTTTAGCCATTTTCTTAATTGAATGTTATTTTTATGATTTGATGAGCTTAGTATGATTAAGTATGATCAATTTCTTGGCTTTGATGTTAAGAGTCCAAATCTTAATATTCAGAGGCCATTTCTTAGTCAGGTTAGTTGATTCCAGCTTAGAGGAGACAACAGAGACATGCTGAATTGCACCCGGAAGAGGAGGAGGACGCCAATTATATGACAAGGAGGAGACCAACGTGAATCTAGAAGATGGGAGGCGTCGCATTGTTCCCTCTTAGAGATTCTAGAAGCTAAGAAGAAGAAGGAAACATCTCTTTCCTGGAAGTTGTCATCTCCTGATGAAGTTGAATTCGCCTTCCTGAAGAAGTCAAGCCCATCAAATTCAAGGCCCATGCCACCCTTTATATAAAGGTGTCAACCCTAATGCTTTAAACACGCTTCGACAGCGACACACACACACACACACACACGCTTCTACAGCTACAAACTTGCTCCGCGCAAAAAATCCAAGCTCTGTGCTTATTCTCTCAAAGCTCCGTGCTTTTTCTCAGGAATCTCCACGATTTCCTCTTGTTCATCACGAGTTCTTACTCGTTCTTCAATATTTTCTTGTTTCAATCTTGTCTCCGGACATCCAAACACTGTACACGTGTTTTTCTCTCAGCAATAATAATCAATTGTTATTTTTCTCTCACTTTCAATCAAGATAGCTTGCAAACACAAATTTAGGAAGACTTATCTGGGATCCAATGATTTAAATGCTTCAGTGTGACTTTGAATCAGTCCCCACAAATCGCTCTGATCTTTAATCTGCTGCTCCGCGCACCAGTTCCATGTTTCTACAACTACTGTGTCAATTTCAGCAAATTAACTGGGACGCGCTCATGCTGTCATAAAGTTTTTAACGCAAAAACTCTTCAAGAGATTTTTGGCGCAACAAGTTTGAATGATTGTTTGGCTATTAGTGTTCAGCATGGTGGGCGTGGAAGAGGAATCAACTAACATTTTGAACAAGGAAGAGAAGGAAAGAAGCCTTGGGGAAAAAAGTTCGGTTTTAGAAAAACCAAGCCCTTGATACCATGTAAACGATTGGAAGAACGAGTAAAATAATTGAAAAGGTTCTAAGTTGTTTCCTCGTCCCCTTGGCTATTTATAATTCAATTGTATAAGAGGTTACAAACTAATAAGTATATGTTATAAGATAATGATAAGTGTGTATAATTTAATTACAAATAATGGCTAAGTGTTTAGCTCATCGGGTTGGTTAGAATTTGAAAGAAATTGATTTGTCCCACCAATAGGCTACACAATAGGTGGTAGCCCTCTTCTATCCCAAAGGCCATCGATCTCAGGATTCGAACTCGAGACATCTCGCAAGAAGTCCCAAGCTCTAACCACTGGGGTGCCCATTGGGGACTTTTTTCTAACTTATTTATCTCACATGTATATATAATCATTTTATCTGTACTATATATAAAACTTCGAATAAGGGGAAACTTTATGTTTTCCGACTGTACCTTTTTTTTTCAATTATATCTTTAAATTTCCATTATTAAAAATATTTTAATTTTTTTTATTATTAAAATAATGGAAATTTAGATCATCCTCATTAATTAGGATCCCAACCATCCACTCTCGAGAAAAATATTAATGCTCCACATCATCTTTAACATATGAATTTTCGTCCAAAACATTCTCCTAGTCGGTTTAGGAGAGGATCAACTCTGTCCAGAAATTTCAAGGGCAAAATCGTCCACTGGAACTGCTGAATTAGGTCATCAAGTGAACATAAAAGTTGTAGATCTTTGAACCCTCTCTCCAATGGTACCTCATTTGCATTTTTCTAAGCTCTAGATCAAAAGTTATGAATTTTCTTCCAAAATTGATCTTGTAAAGTTCTCTCTTGAATATGATTTAACAATGTTGCATCAAGGCTGAATCATTACTGCATCATAATTACTGATTGGACTTGGACTCCTTTTGGCTTCCATATTAACGAATTGGGCCTAAAAATATCAGATTTAGACTTCAAGACATCTGGCTCTCCAAGTCGGTTTAGGAGAAGATCAATTTTGTCCAGAAATTTAAAGGGCAAAATCGTCCAACAGAAATGCAGAATTAGGTCTCAAAATAACCATAAAGTTGTAGATCTTGGAATCCTTTTTCCAACGGTACCTCATTTGCATTTTTCTAAGCCCTAGATAAAAAGTTATGAATTCTCTTCCAAAATTGCTCTTGTGAAGTCCTCTTTTAAATATGATTAAATAATGCTGCATCAATGCTGAATCATTACTGCACCATAATTACTCATTGGACTTGGACTCCTTCTTCAGGCTTTCATATGAACGAATTAGGCCTAAGAATATCATATTTAGCCTTCAAGACATCTAGCTCTCTAAGTCGGTTTAGGAGAATATCAATTCTGTCCAGAAATTTGAAGGGCAAAATCATCCACTAGAACTGCAGAATTAGGTCTCCAAGTAAATATAAAATTTTTAGATCTTTAAATCCTCTTTGCAACAGTACCTCATTTGCATTTTTCTGATCTCTAAATCAAAAGTTATGAATTTTCTTCCAGAGCTGCTCTTGTGAAGTCCTCTATTGAATATGATTTAACAATGTTGCATCAGGGTTGAATCATTACTGCATCATAGTTACTGATTGGACTTTGACTCCTTCTTTTGGCTTCCATATTACGAATTGGGCCTAAGAATATCAGATTTAGACTTCAAGACATCCGGCTTTCCAAGTCGGTTTAGGAGAAGATCAATTCTGTCCAGAAAATTCAGGGGCAAAATCATCCCCCGGAACTGCAGAATTAGGTCTCAAAATAAACATAAAAGTTGTAGATCTTGGAATCCTCTTTCCAACGGTACCTCATTTGCATTTTTCTGAGCTCTAGATAAAAAGTTATGAATTTTCTTCCAAAACTGCTCTTGTGAAGTGCTCTTTTAAATATGATTTAACAATGCTGAATCATTATTGCATCACAATTACTTATTGGACTTGGACTCCTTCTTCGAGCTTTCATATGAACGAATTGGGTCTAAGAATATCATATTTAGACTTCAAGACATCTGTCTCTCAAAGTCGGTTAATTAGAATATCAGTTCTGTCTAGAACTTTCAAGGGCAAAATCATCCACCATAACTGCAGACAGAGCTGGCAAAATGAACCCGAAACCCGAAACCCGCCCAAACCCGAGTTGACAAAAAAAGTCAACGTCCTGAACCCGAACCCGAAATTATCCGAGTTTGAAAATACTCGACCCGAGACCGAGCCCGAAATAATTTGAATTTAATAATATTTATAAAATAAAATATTTTATTATTTAAAAAAAAACATATTTCCTTTTAATATTAAATAAAACTATTATATATATGAATATAATAAAATTTATATACTCCCTCCGATTCAAAATAAATGTCACATTAGGGATATCACAGATATTAAGACAATAATTAACTCACCTTAAATTTAGTAAAAAATATTTTAATTTACCTAAAACACCCCAACCTTTTA
>AWUE01016144.1:0-18577 GCA_001974825.2 Corchorus olitorius | reverse complement strand
TTAAAGATTCACCAAGCAACAAAACATTAAGATCAACTATTTAATTAGTTCTTTCACACATGCTTAACAAATAAAACCATACAACAATCAGATAAAATCCGATCACTGGCATGCAAACCCAATTGAGCGTCTATTAAACGTCATCAACTTGCTACCAAACAATCAGACTCGAGGGTTAACTATTCCGCCTGATTTAGCAATAGATCTCTCAAATTATCAATTTATCGGCCGCATAAACCAATAAAAATCAAGGTCATGGAATAAAACAGAGTTTAAACATGCTATCTATCAATAATAAAATACCAAATTATAAGTATAGAAATCTCACCATATCAATTGATTGAATTCACCAAAGGATTAGAAGTATAAGAATTTAACTACTCATGGATTTGGGAAAATCCATGAGCGGCGTAAGAGTACTTACAGGACTAGAAGGGGCGAAATCTCCTTGACAAAATATCTAGATATGTCGCACCTCCCTATGGCTATAGGGGGTGGCGGCACCATTGCCTAAACTAGAAGAAAACTAAAAACTAGAAGAAGAAAAATATCTATGTGTGTTGGTATGTGATTTGTGTTACAGGAGGTGGCTATTTATAGTGGAAATAACCCTAGGAATTCCAATCTTAACTTGGAAAGAGGTTTAAGTCGGTTTTGGGTCTAACTTAGACTCCAAGTTAGATTAAAAGTCATCCTAGAGTAGAATCCAAGTTAAAATAGGATCCTGAAAAAATCCTGAATTCGTGCAGGGACTTCGACGGCATTTTTGGGCTTTAAAACGGCAGAACTGGGTTTTGAACTTCGAAAAAAGTTGTAGATCTCGGAGTTAGCTTTCCAACGAGTACTCATAGGCTTCAAACGGAGGTCTGAGCAGAAAGTTATGATTTTTCTACCAAAACTGCGCTGAATCCTAATCCTGTTAGGACTAGAAGCGGGAATAAACGGAAAGTGGATATTTCCTTTGATATAGGAGTCATTAATTGGGATTTTAATTCAATTAATGATTTATATGGGCTGGGTATTTTCCCATATAAAATATCCAAAAATACCTAAGCTTGAAGGTTTATCCATGGCTTGTCTTCAATTAAGGCTCCAATCTTCAATTCTTACTCTTGAAATAATTCTTCAAAAATCTTCAAGTCTCCAAATTATCTTCAAATGGTCTTCAAACACGAACTTCGAATCTCCAAATCTATGCTCAAAATTGCTTTGCTCAAATATGTGTAAAAAGTCATCAAAATAGCTCCAAAATAGTGAAAAATAACAATTTCTCAATTTCACATCACTTAAGGACTAAAAACACAAATATTAATAAAATAACATATAATTAAGCATAAATGGGTCCAAAAACATATTAAAATAGCCATAAAAATAGTGTTAATTTTGGCTCAATCATATTCTCCCACACTAAATCTTTGCTAGTCCCTAGCAAACTAGTGTAGAAAAATATGAAAATCACTAAACTTGAACACTAAAAACAACCCTATAATCCTAAACTAATGCAAATCAAAATTTCATTTTAATTTAAATTTTTCAAAGACTTTGAATGCATACACATATTAAGGATCAACATAATTATGAATTCAAAATAACAAAGAATCATAAGAGCACTCAATTCAAAAGATCAATAAATAGCAAGTATCTTTATTCTTAAGTAACCATAATTAAAATAGTTCTAATCACTTACCATTCATTACATCCTATAATTGCTTCTTTCCATAAGCTTATGTCTTCATCTTTATCTCCATTACTCAAAGGAATGCATATCATGGATACAAATCAAGGGTTTTCGTGTGGGTTATAATAGTTTTTCAAATGGTAATTGATTTTTAGAAAATTGAGGTTACTAACCTCGAAGTGTTCATGATTTGGGGTTACTAACTCCCATTTTTGAGGCTACTAGCACTCTAGAAGGACTCATTCTTTTTATTTTTTTCAGAGGGACAATATTTCTACAATTTCATGCCTCTTATCCTCTTTCCAAGAGTTACTAACTCCTTTCGTTAAAGAAAAGAGTGACAACAATGGATTGAAATAAATTTTTTTTTAAAGTATGCAGAAATACCTCTTCTCCTCTTGCATGAAAGCACTTCTTTTTATGAAAACAAATTTTTTTTAACTACCCTTTTATATAAGTAGTCCCCCACACTTGTTCTTGACATATCCATAACATACTTTCATAATTGTAATTTCAATAAAAATTAAACACAAGTTCTAGAATTAGGTACTCATAAAAGAAATAAACAATAAGATCATATCACAAAACTCTAATTATACCTAATTCTAAGAAATCAGATATCATACTATCAATCAATCAATCAAATAAAATATTCTGACAATTCTAAGCATTTTTCAATCATAGTTAAATCAAATCAATTAATATATGCAAAATTTTCAAAATTTTTCGAAAAAAATCATTGATTAAGATTAATGCATGTAAATTTCCTATTAGACTAGACTCTCTCCCCCCACACTGAAAAGACACATTGTCCTCAATGTGGAAACACATATGAGATTAACACAAACAATTATGCATGCTCATGTGATTTATTTAAATGCAGGAAATAAAAACTAACACTAACAATTAATTCACATCGAAGAACAGGCAAGCAATCAAAGCAATCAATCAAGATAAAATAACGCAAGGAAAATTAAAAAGATAGAGTTAAAGAAAGCTTCTCTGTTTGTAGGCATAAGCTCCATCATTGCTTCTGAAACTTGACTCCTTTCGAATTCATCTTGCAATCGTCCAAATTAAGCTCCATTTGCTCTCCTTCGGTTCTTCATGTAAAATCATTGGGTTGCCTCCCAATAAGCGTCTTTCTTTAAGAGTCTTTGGCTAGTGTCACAACGTGCGGGTCCGGGGTCCCGAACCCTGCCGTTTAACGACTTTAATGAAGAAAGGGTGAAACTACTGTTTCCTATTTTGGAGTCGCCACTAATCTTTTTTAACCTAGGTGTGATTAGCCACCTATCAGATTATTAAGTCTAATACTAATCTAAGCTTGGCAAAGGCAACACTAAACCTAATAAACGGTCTTCTAACCAGAGTCTAAAGTTCGGGAGTCGGGTACGCGTGGGGAAGGATTAGCACCCCCACGACGCCCGTCGAAATGACGACACTGACTAGTCTAGAACTGACTATGGGTTTCTATTATGGTTGTTTTCTACTTTTTAACTATTTTCATGCCATTAAGAAATTTTAATCATTGACGTTAAGCAAATAAACAAGCAGGATTTTTGAAATAGGGATATTGGGTATTGAACCCGTTTATTGTTTGTCCTCTTTTTGGGCTCCTCATGAGAGGATTTTCTTTAAAACTTACCATTAAAACGACTCAATTTGAAAAATGTTTTGGATTGGAACTTTCCACTTTGTAAACTAAAACTGAAAATGACGGGAACTTTTCCGAAATTAAAAACTAAAACCTGATGGGAACTTTCCCAATTTAAAAACTTTGAAAACTGAATGGGAACATTCCCAATTTGAAAACTTAAAAACTTGACGGGAACTTTCCCAATTTTGACAATTTTGAAAATTGGATGGGAACTTTCCCAATTTGAAGACTGGCTAAATTGAATACTTTGAAAATAGATGGGAACTTTCCCAATTTGAAAAAGAGCTAGATGGAGTATTTTTTGAAAACTGATGGGAACTTTCCCGACTTAAAAAAAAAGTATTAAATTGAATACTTTGAAGTTTTGAGTGAAATTCTTTTTTTATTTTTTTGGGTTTTGGATTTTTTGGATTTTTGAAAACCATTTTATTAATTTTGAAATACTCAATTTTTCCTTTTGAATTTTTTCTTTGAAAACTAAAAGAGAACAATTTTCAAGCACAAACTCTTTTTAATTTTGAAGAAAATGGTTTTATTCTATTTCAATTTTAATTTCTTCTTCTCTTTTTTTGGATTTTCCTCTAAATATTAATTGAAAATTACTAACTCTAACTCTAGATGCATGAATGCACGTGATGCATGTTTTTCGGTTGAATGCAATTTTTTACCGGATAATTATACGAGGATTTCCTTCTGGGCACCCGCCACTCATACTGGCTAAGACCCTCATCCGGAAATTCCAAGCCTAGAAAGGATAAATTGTGACCGACAAAGATTGTCTAAGTCCCAATTATCGTTCCATCGTCGGATCCAAATTTTAGTCTCACGTGACATAGCATAATTAATAATATAAAGAAGTGATGTAAACATGATGCATATGGAACATATTTAATTTCCTAAGTCCAATTTTATTTCATTTTAAGAAAATAAGCTCATATTGAATTGAAATTAAAAACTCAAATAAAATAAAATAACAAAGTCCAAATTATAACTAAAATAATTAAAAGCCCAAATCTTAATGTAAGTCTAAAGCCCAAAAGTCCCAACCAAATTTTTAAAGGCCCAAGAGGTTAAATCTAAGCCCAAAGGATCAATAAGGTCCAAATTGGGTCTACCATATTCTAAATTCTTTATGATTATTACCTAAAATATTCCTAACTATAACTTCTAAAAATTATTAACTTCTAGGCATTCTATTCACAATTTCAGATTAATTAAAATTAACAAACTTATGCTATTTGGCAAAGTTCCTTCCTTTTTAATTGTTTAGACTAAATAATATTGATTTAACTTAAATTTACACTGATAAGCATCTATTTGAACGAAATAAAACATAAAGGGCTAAATTAAACTAATCCAGGGGTCTATTTGAAAACATAATAAAATTTAAGGCATTATTTGAACTAATTTATCATGAGGTGGACCAAATCGAATGAAATTAGGAACTAAATGACATAAAAATTGAAATGGATACTTGTAATTAAAATATGACCCGAAACTATCATGGCCTATAAATACTAAACTTATCATCAACATTTAACCTAAAAACTACCTGAACCGCCGCCCCTCCCTATCAACGCCGCCGGTAATCGCCTCAGCGGTGGCGCCGCCGTCTGAACCGTCACCGGAGCCTCCTTTGCTACCGAAAAACAATCTGGACGCTTCGTCTCGCTGTCCTCTGCTTGGATCTGGTACCAACTTCGCCCAAAGTCACCACCAAACTCCTCAAACAAGCAAAACCCGTGCTTACTTTCTTCTTCAGATCCGCCGAAACCAGCCGTCGGATCAAGCCGATTGCTAGGTATGTGTTTCCAATCTCTATGCTCTTCCTAATCGCCGAATAGTTTCGAAATCAAAGCCTTCTAACTATGTGTTTCCTAATTGGCGCCTAACCGAGTTTGACATTTTTTCTTTTGAGGAATGAATCAAGAAAACAAACGGGGAGCCGAAGGTAAAAGATTAACGGGAGGAACTAAACTAAAAGCCGAGGTAAAACCTTCCTTTGATTCACGTTTAACTATATGGAAAAGATGATGATTTTTTTTGCGTTTTTTTTTGGTGTTGTCTCTGCTGGAACTAGGAAAGGAATGCCTTTTTTCTTTTGTATTTTGATGAACTGATAGTTGATAGATATACTGGAAAGGAAAAAAAAAAAACCTCTTCTTTTTTTGCTATTTTATCTCTAAAGAAAGAAGAAAAAATGAAAATGGCTAGGGTTTTTTTTTGGAATCTGTGCTCCCCTGTTTTTAGAAAATAGTAGTATATAAAGCCTCCTCCTCTAAATCTCAACCGTGAGCTTTGTTCTTCATCCTACGGCTCTTGAATTCTCTTCTTTTTATTGTTAATTTTCTGTCTTAACAAATTCTCCTTGTTTTATCTGCTTCCTCAGGTGAGATTTGATGCCAAACGTGTGAGAGGCCAGCTGGACAAAGGGTGAAGTTTCCTATCCCTTTCCTATCTTTTGTCTGTTTGTAAGTTGTATGTGGGTAGTGACTGCAAATCAGGGTGTGAGTGTGTGAATGATGTCAGTGGGTGAATATGCTCTTTATTTGTCTGTTTGTGACTTCATTTACTCCTCGTGTGAGTCCTTTTTGTCTATCTTACAGGGAATTAGCTGAACTGGCAGGGTGATGGGTGAGCTGTCTAAATGGAAGCTAATGAGAAAACGACATCTGTCAGGTTAACTTCTCCCTTTCTTTAAAGGTTTAGTTTTAGGTCTTTCTCTGTCAAGTCATTTGTGTGTCTGATGGGAAAGAGTTTGCTTTTGTTGCTGCTGGATTGATCCTTATGATACACTGATATCTTCTATTGATGATGAATGCCATGTATGCTCTGTTATTATTTCTCTTGTTGAACTTTGATGAACTTTGATGGCTGGGATTTAATAGGGTGTGTTACTGGTTTCTTTTGGTTTGCCTTACTGAATGTGATAAAGCTTATTATGACCATTTGATTGATGACTGGATGACTTTGTTTTACCCTCCTTGTATGTGAGTCAATTATACTGTCTTTTCCCCATTCACGCTCTTTCAATCCTCTGCCTTGTTGGCCTTTTAGTTCCTTTCAACTTCTTTATGTTTCAGCTGATTTCTCTTTTGGTACCTAAGCTGGTATCCTTGCTCATTTTCCTTTTTTTTGAATGACAAAAACCTTTCTTTCGCCTTTGGATCTCTATCTTATTGCCTCTGCCTTGAATTTTCTCCCTACTGATGTGTTGTTGCTTGCTGACTTGAATGGTGGATATTTACAGTTTTGGCATGCTTCCTTTGTACCAACCTTCGATAACCCTGCTTTCTCTGAATTGACTACAAAATTACACTAGAATGTTATGCTTGTATGCTAAATTTGCTTCATGCTTACTGATTCTGCTGTATGCAACTATCTCTGCCTGTTTTTGATCATTGCGAACGCATTGCTTATTGTCATGATTCGCCTTGTTTATGCGAAGCTCGCTGAATTTATTTTTGCTTGTTCCAACATTGCATGTATCTCTATCATAAGAATAATTTCTATTTGCTTCGATTTACTTCATAGGTTAGAGATCTTCACTTCTTGAAGCTCAAAAGCTGCTGAAGACCGCATTGGATTGGTCATGAAAGTCTGCGAAAGCTTTATACTCGAAAGGAGAGGAGATAAGATTGATAAACTCCCAAAAGAAAGGAGAAAGAACAAAACATGAATTTTTGTGACCTGTAAGCTCGTGTGGTTTTCTGTATAAATCAATAAAAGAAATGGGATTCAAACTGGGGCGGATTCCCTTTTTTTTTGCGAGAATTTGGACTTTCAAAGCTAGTAAGCCCAAAAGCTTAATGCCCAAACGTAAACTAAAGCCACTGATCCAAAAATGAAGGCCGAACAGCAAAGAGGGATAATAATAATAAAAAAACCGAAAGAGATGGACTTGGTACTGAAAAGGAAGTAAATTCTTTTCCTTCTTTTTCATTTATATATATATATATATATATTGGAGTAGAACACGGACTTCCCTTTTTCTTTAACAAGATTCAATTAAGACAAGGCAACCTTTTACCTTTCTTTTTGTTTCCTAGGAGAAATGGGACAATTTGAATTCACAAATAGGATGCTCAATGGAAGCCCAAGAGCAATGATCAAGTGATCAAGAATAGAGCAATGATCAAGTGATCAAGAATAGAGGAGGGATGCAAATGGGAATGAACCCCAGTGAAAGAAATTTATATTGGAAGGAAAGGTATATGAAACAAGAGGAAAAAAGATCGATTATGAATTAGGAGGCCCAAAATTGGATGTCTACAGCTAGATTGTCTTAAAGAAATTATTCTTCAAGGGTGAAGGAATTATGGGTATATTCCTTCAACAAGTCCTCAATGATTTTGAGAGTATCATTGATGGCTTTGAGAACTTCAAGTTGAATTTTATCAATACTTGAAATCATCAAAGGGTATGGCACGGGCTTAACTGGTGGTGGCACGGTGAATGGGCGGTAATGGCTTGGTAGTGGTGCGACTTTGGGCGGATATGGCCTGGTAGAGACATAAGGTGGCGCGGCAATGGCCGGTTGGGACCTGGTGGGGTGCGCGGAGGATGCAGCGGTGGTCGGGCATGGCTGAGAACTTAACTCGGCTGTGGCCGATCTTAGCCGGGCATGAGGTGCGGCTGGTGCAGGAGGTGCTGGGCATGGCCGGGCATGAGGCTCGGATGGAGCCTGGAATGACGCGGAGGAAGGCAGGCTCAACCGGGCAGCGGCGCGGATGGTCGGTTGTGGTGCGCGGAGGAGTCCGGGCATTGCCAGGCAGATGGCGTGGCTGACCAGGCCATGGCCGGGCAAGTGACTTGGTGCGGCTCGGTCATGGCCGGTCCTATCCAAGCATGAGGCGCGGATGGCCGGGCCATAGCCGGGCATTGGCCGGCTGAATTGGCTCGATCATGGCCTTGAGCTTTTTCCTCTGGTTTCTTGGCTTCCATCTTCTGCTTCTCTCCTTGTGGCTAAACTCCTTGCTTGTTGGCTTCTTGCTCTTCCTTTGAGGTTGAAAATTCCGTCCTTCTGGATAATTCTTCAGACGCAAAGAATGCATTTTTCGGGGTTCTCTTCAATATTGGAGTGCGACTAAATGAATCAACAAGAACTCGATCTTTGAGCCTAATCCTCCATAGAAGATTTGGATTAGAATTCCCTTATTGAATCCATGTTGAGGGCAATCGATACACAACTTCTTAAATCTCCCCCAAAATTGGTGGAAATTCTCGTTGTAGCGTTGTCGAATGTCTCTTATCCTTTGTCTTCCTCTGGAAATCTGATCAGGCTTTGTCATCGATTCTTTACTGGCTTTCTTCTTAACACTTTTAACACTCACAACACAAACAAACTTGTTAGAGTTCAATGGCGATTGAGATGAAATTCTAGGGTGGATTATATCACCATCGAATTCCATGGTCAATGAACCATCGAATACATCAATCTTAGTATGGGAAGTTCTTAGAAAAGGTCTTCCTATTAAAAGAGGACATTGATCTTTCGAATGTTCCATCTCCATAACAAAGATGTCAATAGGAAAAATAAAGTGTTCAACTTTAATTAAGACATTCTCTAGAACACCTTTGGGATGAACCAAAGATCCATCAGCTAACTGCAGAATCACATCAGTAGTTTTCAAAGGATCAAGATGTAAAGATTGATGAAAAGAAAAAGGCATAACACTTAAAGATGCACCTAAATCTAGCATAGCATTCTCTATAACACTTCTTCCAATAGAACAAGTAATAGAAAATGTACCTGGATCCTTGCACTTAGGAGGTAAACTCTTTTGAAGCACAACAGAGACATTAACTCCAGCACTTAACTTACCTTGTAACCTTTTCTTGTTGGTACAAAGTTGCTTAAGTAACTTTGCATAGTTTGGAATTTGTTGAATAGCATCAAGAAGTGGGATGTTGACCTCAACTTTTCGAAGTATCTCCAAAATATCCGGATCATCATCTTCTTTCTTTGACTTCTTCAATCTTGATGGAAAAGGTGGCGCGGCATCAGTCTTGGAATCCTTCTTGTCAACGGCGGTTTCCTTGGCTTTTTCCATGGTGATTGCGCCATCTTTTCTTCTGGGATCATCTTCAATCTTGATTTCTTTGTCAGGCACTTGCAATTCTTCTTTGGTGTAGCTCGTCTCTCCTTCATCTTGTGCGGCATGGGTTGGATAGGGGTTTTCCAACTCCTTTCCACTCCTTAAAGTGATTGCACTTACATTCTCCTTAGGAGGTACCTTTGGTTGCGATGGGATCCTTTGTTGACCTTGTGTCTTGAGTTCACTCATGTCACTAGCCAATTGACTGATTTGCTTTCTCATCATCTCCATAGCTTCTCTCAATTGTTGCATCTCGATAGCTTGTGATGATTGTTGAAAATTAGGCCTTTGATAATTCATCGGCCTTCCTTGATAGTTACCTTGGTTCCCATATTTTTGACTTGGTTGCTCGGCTCTCCAAAAGGTTCAAGCTTCCTTTGATATGCTCCTTGCATTCCAACAGCATTGACTTCTTGCGCGGTGTGTTCCAAAGAAGGGCACTTATCAGTGTAGTGTCCTTGTTTACAAATTCCACAAGCCTTAGGCACACTTGAAAAATTCGCATTGAATAAATCAGTGAGCGCAGCGACTTGCTGATTTGTTTCTTGAAGTTGTTGCTCCAGTGAGGTGGAATGGGTAGAGACTTCATTGATTCTTCTGGTGTTGCCTTCTCTTGAATAGTCTTCTCGAGATCCGAATTGTTGAGTGTTGGCAGCCATGTTCTCCACTAAAGTCCAAGCATCGGTGGGAGTTTTATCTATGAAGGCTCCTCCACTTGTAGAATCTATGGAAGACCTGTCAAAAGGTAGTAGTCCTTCGTAAAAGTATTGGATCAACAACTGTTCAATGATTTGATGATTGGGGCAGCTCGCACATAGTGTCTTGAAATGTTCCCAATATTCATGCATTGTTTCTCCATGGCGTTGCTTAATTCCGCAAATCTCCTTCCTTATACTTAATACTTTATGAGCAGGAAAGTACTTTTCCAAGAACAATTTCTTAAGGCTCGTCCAAGATGTGATTGAACCAGTTGGTAAGAGGTACAACCAATCTTTTGCACGATCCACAAGAGTGAACGGAAAAGTTCTTAGCTTGAATTGACTTCAGTGATACCTTGAATATTTGTTGATGTGCAGGTAATCTGGAAATCGGTTAGATGTCGGTGAGGATCTTCTCCAGACAGACCGTGAAATTTGGGTAAAATCTGAATAAATCCAGATTTAATCTCAAAATTTGCAGTCGTATCTGGGTATCGAATTGCTAAGCGTTGCGCATTGACGTTTGGTGCAGAAAGCTCTCTCAGGGTTTTAGGTTCTTCGTTTGCCATGTCTTGTGATGATGTTGAAGCAGCAGATCTAGGAGAATTAGATTGAGAACTCGAATCGGATGACTCTTCTTCTTGTTGTTGATTTGATTTCTCCTTCCTTAGCGAAAATAGTGTTCTTTTTGGCTCTGGATCAAATTCAAACTCTTCTATACCACTACTTCTTATCTTTGACATGCAATTTCCTAGAAAAACTCAAAAAAACTCAAAAGAAAATAGATTAGTAGTAAAAGTTCTTAAACAAAATTAAAATTAAAGACTGAAAATAAAAGAAAATATATTTTTTTATGACGCAGAAAAACTCCTTTTTTTTTCAAAAAACGCAAAACACACAAATTAAAAGCGCAAAACAAATTTTTTTTTTTCAAAAACGCAAAGACACAAAAATTAAAAACGCAAAAATCAAAATCTTTTTTTTTTTTTTAGAAAAGACGCATAATTTTTTTTTTTTTAGAGAAAACGCAAAGACTAAGAGAAAATTCCCAGGATTCGTCTCCAGATGAGTCAATTTTCCTTCCCATGGCAAAAACTAGGAAAAGTTTCCCTTCCCCGGCAACAACGCCAAAATTTATGATCGGTCGTCAGCAATCATAAAAATAATTCCCCACAAAATCCTAACTATAGTAGATAGGGCAAGTATGGGTCGATCACACAGAGAAGGGTAATAGACTTTATCCGAAAATTCAATCCTTAAAATCTCTTAAAACAAATCACAGAAAGCAGAGGTTAAAAGAAAACAATTAAACAGAAAACAATTATACTAGAAAACAAAACAAAGGAAATTAAATCTAAGACTATAGCAAATAAGAAAGAAAACAATAATTAAAGCATACTTCTTCTCCAATGGTAGAAAACAATCAAATTGAATATGGGTCCTTGATTTAAAAGATGAATTCAATATTAAATCCTTGATGATAACTGGTCTAGGACAAACCTAACATGCTATTTAGATAAGATTACCGGTTAAGGCTTAAATTACCCCTATTGTTAACTTAACAAATCGTTTACCGGTTAAGACTTAAAGATTCACCAAGCAACAAAGCATTAAGATCAACTATTTAATTAGTTCTTTCACACATGCTTAACAAATAAAACCATACAACAATCAGATAAAATCCGATCACTGGCATGCAAACCCAATTGAGCGTCTATTAAACGTCATCAACTTGCTACCAAACAATCAGACTCGAGGGTTAACTATTCCGCCTGATTTAGCAATAGATCTCTCAAATTATCAATTTATCGGCCGCATAAACCAATAAAAATCAAGGTCATGGAATAAAACAGAGTTTAACATGCTATCTATCAATAATAAAATACCAAATTATAAGTATAGAAATCTCACCATATCAATTGATTGAATTCACCAAAGGATTATAAGAATTTAGCTACTCATGGATTTGGGAAAATCCATGAGCGGCATAAGAGTACTTACAAGACTAGAAGGGGCGAAATCTCTATGACAAAATACCTAGGTATGTCACACCTCTCTATGGCTATAGGGAGTGGCGGCACCCTTGCCTAAACTAGAAGAAAACTAAAAACTAGAAGAAGAAAAATATCTATGTGTGTTGGTATGTGATTTGTGTTACAGGAGGTGCCTATTTATAGTGGAAATAACCCTAGGAATTCCAATCCTAACTTGGAAAGAGGTCTAAGTCGGTTTTGGGTCTAACTTAGACTCCAAGTTAGATTAAAAGTCATCCTGAATTCGTGCAGGGACTTCGACAACATTTTTGGGCTTGAAAACGGCAGAACTGGGTCTTGAACTTCAAAGGAATGTTGTAGACTCGGAGTTAGCTTTCCAACGAGTACTCATAGGCTTCAAATGGAGGTCTGAGCAGAAAGTTATGATTTTTCTACCAAAACTGTGCTGAATCCTAATCCTGTTAGGACTAGAAGCGAGAATAAGCGGAAATTGGGTATTTCCGCGGATATAGGAGTCATTAATTGGGATTTTAAATCCAATTAATGATTTATATGGGCTGAGTATTTTCCCATATAAAATATCCAAAAATACCTAAGCTTGAAGGCTTATCCATGGCTTGTCTTCAATTAAGGCTCCAATCTTCAATTCTTGCTCTTGCAATAATTCTTCAAAAATCTTCAAGTCTCCAAATTATCTTCAAATGGTCTTCAAACACGAACTTCAAATCTCCAAATCTATGCTCAAAATTGCTTTGCTCAAATCTGTGTAAAAAGTCATCAAAATAGCTCCAAAAATAGTGAAAAATAAGAATTTCTCAATTTCACATCACTTAAGGACTAAAAACACAAATATTAATAAAATAGCGTATAATTAAGCATAAATGGGTCCAAAAACATAGTAAAATAGCCATAAAAATAGGGTTAATTTTGGCTCAATCAGCTAGCTTTGTTCCTCTTTGTCAACCTCGCCACTTCTTTGCATTCTATCTTAAAGTCACCTTCAAGCTTTTGATTCTTAGCTTCAGCTTTTTCCTTCAACTTCTTCACATCCTCTGCTTCCTTCAGCTTTGCTTCCATCTCTCTGGCCTTTCTCTCCACCTCTTCTTGTTTCAACATCAGCTGTTGGTTAACTTGTGCTAGCCTCTAGGCTTCACTGCCATTTCTTTCTCTTTCATACTAGATTGTCAATCTCATAACTATGTCTTCCGTTTCTTCACTCACTGCAGCATTAGGATCAGTGGGAGGAGGCACCTTAATATCTTTCACTCTTTTGCGGTGCCAATCCGGATATTCCGGTGTCACCCGAGTAAATCTCCCGAATTTCTTTACAAAGACCATATGCCTGAGTGTATTCCTAAGCTCCTGGGCCCTTTGCTTGGAACGGTCTTCCCTATACTCAAAATCGACACTGTTTAATCCATGGGTAGCTGGAATGAACTGGTCCGCTCCATAATGCCTCCTAACTATTATGGGAGAGTAACTAGTGACACCCCATAACCCAAACAATGGTACCCATGGGTTAGGTCCATAGCAATATGCTACGGAAGTAGGGTGAAACCATGGGGCAACCCAGTTAACTTGGTCAGCTTTGAGAGTCCCCAGGAACTTCATCCATTGTCCTTTAGTCTTACCCGCGGGCCACTTACTAGCAAGGAACTCTCGGATTGATTTGCTTCTTCCCCAAGATGGATTGGCTGAGTAAAGTGAGACTCGATGCATTCAAAGTGTCCTTTGAACCAAATAGTCAGCAATTGTGCACAACCTTTGAACCGTCCCCCCTTTAAACGACAATGATTAAGGGACTTGATAGTTTCTGCTATAATAGCGGGGACTGGATTTTTTCCCCTTGGGATGGCATCAACTAGATGGATCACGTATGAGTCCACCTGTCCCAATGCTTTGGGGAAAACTACCATTCCGTATAACAACACAACCATGATATCCTGTCCCTGAGGAGTGTTTGGGTTCTCTCTCACAAATTCCATAAGACATTGTGCTGCTTGTCCATCTGAGAAACCCTTGCTCTTCCAATACTTATCATACACTGCCCTTTGCATACCCATGAGATCTGCTAACACTGATATCGCTGTGGACTTGTTTCCCCTCATAAAGGCTCTGGAGTTTTCATCAATGGCCTTCAGTCTCAACAACTGAGCGTATTCTTCAATAGTTGGGAACATGTCAACTTCATTAAATGTAAGCATCGATAAGAGCGGTCCCAATATGGTAGCATTCCCCTAATCATGTTGTCATCCACTTTTACTTTCATAAGTGTACCACTGCTCCATATTTTTCTGCAAATTCTGACTCAGTCATTTTCATCTTCATCCACAGCTTGCGAAGTTCAGTGTAATCATTCTGCTTCAAGTCTAAGTGGACTGTGTTTGGTACCTCTGTTTGAAAATCTCCAGACAGATTATCTCCGTAAAGTCCCTGAGCTATCTCATTCCGGTGTTGGACGTGAGCCGGGTGACTGTCCCTTAGGTGCTCTGGGACGAATGACTCCAAGTTGTCCCTATCCCGCATCATCTCAATCTACCTTAAATGATGAGTCAACCTATGATACAATGCCACAAAAAGCAAGTTAGTATCATATAAGGAAAAAGGCTAAAATTTAAGCAAATAATAACATACAAGTGTCCTTGGAAGGTCAAAACATTTTCTATTCTTGAAAATTTGAGCCTTAGGCTCTTATGGGCAGGGAGTCCATTTATCGGGGTAATGTGATCACCCCTTCTACGGTTCATTAAGAGAAGTAAAGGTAAAATGAATGTTCCTTTCATGCACCGGGTTTACCCTCACAGGTTTGGCTCTAGCTAGGTGGGATATCGCCCATGGTTTCTACATGCTGGGTGAGGCTTTTCACAGTTCTAAAGGCTCCCAAATTGTCCTTACTGACGCCCACTCTAGGCTAGTAAGGCCCCCAATCCTCACCCATTATAGACTCACTGGAAAGGGTTCAGTTTGAGTGGAGGTTTTTCACTAAAAACCCGCACGGTGACTATCGTCACACGAGGGCTAGCTACTTTGCCTCCTCCTAAAAGGGTTAGAGCTCCGGTGTAAGCTCATGCATATGCAAGTGCAAGTTATTAGTGGGTGTGTGAAGGAACATACAAACCTTTAACACGACCCAACCCAACTACTAAACTACCCCCAAGGAAACAGTGTAAGTGATTAGACATGACATATAAATGTGTATCCAAAGCATGTAAATGTGAAAAAGTATAAAAATAAGCATAAAAAAAATAAATGCAAGCAAACAACCAATCAAAGAAACTCTAGCCAACTCTATATTAGAACTCAGTTTGACTCTCTAGAAGAGTCCCCAGTGGAGTCGCCAAGCTGTCGTAACGTTCGAGGCCGGAGACTCTGCCGAAACGACTTAAAAAATGGAGTTGCCACTAATCTTTTTTTACCTAGGTGTGATTAGTCACCTATCAACTTATTAAGCCCAATCTCAACCTAAGCTTGGCGAAGGCGATACTAGCCTAATAAATGGTCTACTTAATCCAGAGCCTAAGGGTTCGGGAGTCTAATACGCATGGGGAAGGATCAACACCCCCACAACGCCCATCGAATTGACGACACTAACTAACCTAGGTTTGACTCATGAGATTCTATTATTGGTTGTAGTTATTCCAAAATTTTAAACGGTTTAGAGAAAGCATATCTCTTGTTTGATTTTGAAAACAAAGTTGCACAAATGAGTTTTGTTTATTAAAGGTGAACCGGGTTCAAAATGACTCTATTTTGGAGAAAAACGCTGGAAATGGGAACCCTCCCCCCTAAACAAGGTGGGAATCTTCCCCTTTTGAAATTAAAACTTGGTTAATTTGATTTTTTTGGATTTTGGAATTCTTTAGGAAAAACATTCATTTTTATATTTTGGATAATCCTTTTTTTTATCATTTTAATTAGGTTTAAAACCTCTTCTTAATTTTAAAATTATTTGATTTGAGTTCATTTATTTGAGACTGGAACTTTGAGTTAAAAAAAAACCTTCCTTTTAGTTATAAGAAAAAGCAAGTTTTCTTTCATTTATCTCTTTTATTCCTTATGACAAATCGTTTTTTTTTTTAAAAATCAAACCTTGGCTCTCTTTGAGTGAGGAAAAGAAACAAAGCTATTAGATACCTTTTTTTTTCTTAAAAAGGAGATGACTCTTGGCAAAATCAATCAATTTTTTTTTTGGTTTTTAGAGATAAAATGTTTCATTTTAATCTTAACTTTTAATAACCCATATTAATTTATGTCTCTATATGCATGAATGCACGTGATGCATGGATTCCGATTAATGTGAGTTTACCGGGTAATTATACGAGGAACATTGTCCAGGTGCCTTCCACTCATACTGGTAAGACCCCCGTCCAGATGTTCCAAGCCTAGAAATGATGAATTGAGACCGACAATAGGTGTCCAAATCCCAATCATGCATCCCATCACTGGATCATTTTAATTAAACTCGCATGACAATAATACTTAACAACAATTTGTATGAAATTAACGTGGATGCAAGTGATATTTCAACTCCTTTTAAATTTGAGCTTAATTTACTACAATATATATGTGTATTTTATCAAATTTATGGAAATTAACTTAAATTCCTCAATTAATTATGAATTAAAGCCTTGAATTGAATCACAATACAACTTGCAGGGGTTAAATCACATTAAAAATTATCTTTGAGGATTCAATTGCACTATATTACACCTATTAAGACTTAATTGGAACACATACAAGCACTAAATTGCATAAGGGAAGAAATTTACCTCCTGAAGTTTGAACTTTGCCCGAAAAAGCCCTTAAGCGACGCCGTTTTGGTCCTGGCCCGTACTCTTTTCTTCTTCCCCTTCCTCTTTCCACTCACTTCACGATTTCTCCTTCTCTCTCCACAGCAGATTTCTTCTCCCTCTCTCTCTAGTCTCGGCGCCGCTGCAAGTAGCTTCCACCACCGTTGATTGAGCTAAAAAAGACCCTATTTTTATGGCTATTTTGTTATGTTTTTGGATCTATTTATGCTTAAATATATGCTATTTTGATAATATTTGTGTTTTGAGTCTTAAGTGATGTGAAATTGAGAATTTGTTATTTTTCACTTTTTTTGGAGCTATTTTGATGACTTTTTACACAAATTTGAGCAAAGCAATTTTGAGTATAGATTTGGAAGATTCGAAGTTCGTGTTTGAAGACCATTTGAAGATAATTTGAAGACTTTTGAAGAATTATTTCAAGAGCAAGAATTGAAGATTGGAGCTTAAATTGCGAAGGATTGAAGACAAGCCATGGAGAAGTCTTTTTTTTTGGTATCCCATTCGGTATCCAAGGCTTTGCCCTGACTAATCCGGATTTGACCCGCATCGCGCACCTAATTATGGTGGATAAGTCTCCCAACATGGGCAGCTGCGTACGCAAGGTCTCGAACCTGAGACCTGCTTAAGCTGGAACAAGCCGCTTACCACTTGATCCAACCCCTTGTTGGTCATGGAGAAGCCTTTAAGCTAAGGAATTTTGGATATTTTATATGGGAAAATACTCAGCCCATAATTGGAGTTAAAATCCCAATTAATGCCCCCTATATCCAAGGAAATATCCAATTTCCGCTTATTCCAGCTTCTAGTCCTAACAGGATTAGGATTCAACGCAGTTTTGGTAGAAAAATCATAACTTTCTACTCAGACCTCCGTTTGAAGCTCATGAGTACTCGTTGGAAAGCTAACTTCGAGATCTACAACTTTTCTTTGAAGTTTAAGACCCAGTTCTGCCGTTTTCAAGCCCAACTTCGCCGTCGAAGTCCCTGCACGAATCCAGAATTTTCAGGATCCTATTTTGATTAGGATTTTGGTTCTAAGAAGACTTTTAATCTAACTTAGAGTCTAAGTTAGACTCTAAACCGTCCTAGACCTCTTTCCTACTTAGGATTGGAATTTCTAGGGTTATTTCCACTAGAAATAGTCACACACCAATTCACAATTATAGTTTTAGATCTATTTTTCTCTTATAGATCTAGTTTTTTAGGCAAGGGTGCCACCACCCTCTCTAGCCATAGAGAGGTTTGGCATACCTAGATATTTTGCAAGGAGATTTCGCCCCTCCATAGTTCTGTAAGTACTCTTATGCCGCTCATGAATTTTCCTAAATCCATGAGTAGCTAAATTCTTAATACTTCTAATCCTTTGGTGAATTCAATCAATTGATATGGTGAGATTTTTGTGCTTATAATTTAGTATTTTATTTTTGATAGATAGCATGTTAAACTCTGTTTTATTCCATGACCTTGATTTTTATAGATTTATGCGGCCGATAAATTGATAATTTGAGAGATCTATAGCTAAGTCAGGTCGAACAGTTAACCCTCGAGTCTGATTGTTTGGTAGCGCATTGATAACGTTTAATAGACGCTCAATGGGTTTTTCATGCCAGTTGATCGGATTTTATCTGATTTGTTGTAT
>AWUE01016137.1:0-21692 GCA_001974825.2 Corchorus olitorius | reverse complement strand
ATCTTGGCTTTCTACACTGCATGTCTTTCTTTGCGGCGCAAACCTTTGAGGAAACGGTGGTGGATCGTAAATAGTCTCCATCTTCTTCATTCCCTTGAATCTTTCTTTTCCTTTGTCGAGGAAATCGATTGTTGCTTTGTGATGTCTTTCCTCCATGGTTCTGAGAGTAATCGTCTCTTGCTCATCAGGTACAACAACTTGTGGTGGTTCAGCAGAGAAAGCAGGTACAAGAGGTAGTGCCACTGAAGGTGGAGATGGAACATCAGGCAATTCCATCTTTCGTGCATCCCGTTGTTGAGTTCCTTCGATTGAATTGACTCCATGTCCTTGTATGTTCTCATTCATATGCTTTGAGGTACATATGAAGAGTTTTGGAAAAAGGCTTGCTGGGTACTCATGAAGTCGGCAAACATCTTTGCTAGATTTCCGCATTGAGCAGTTAACTCCTTCAACTCCTTGCGGATCTCTAATATCTCTGACTCCTTTGTTATGTCAGCACCACTGGTTATGCTGAATTGGTGAATGTTCTCGGTCATGGCATTGAGCAGATTCCTTGCTTCTTCAGGGGTTTTGAGTGTAAAACTACCTCCACTTGCAGCATCAACATAGGTCATATCTTCATAGGTGAGTCCATCGTAAAAATTCTGAATCAGAAACGCTTCACTCAAGTAGTGATAGGGACAACTCGCGCAAATCTCGTTGTATCTTTCCCAGTATTGGTGCCACTTTTCGTCTGGTAGCTGTTGACAAGATTTGATTCTTTTTCTGACATCCGCTCGCTTTGCTTCTGGAAACGGCACTTCACAGTTGAAATTCAGCTCCATTGGATTTTTATTTTCTTATAGAAAACAAAAACTCAAAAGAAAAATTAGTAGTAAAAGTTCTTAAACAAAATTAAAAGCAGAAAAATAAAGGAAAATATTTTTTTATTCTTTTTGAAAACGCATAACAAGAAAAGAAAAAAAAATTTAAATAAAAACACAAAATTTTTTTTTTTATGACGCAAAAACTCTCTTTTTTTTTTCAAAAAACGCAAGACTCAAAATTAAAAACGGAAATTCAAATATTTTTTTTTTTCAAAAACGCAAATTAAAAACGCAGGAAACAAAACAAATTTTTTTATTTTAGAAAAAACGGAAAACACAAATTAAAAAAAAATGGAAAACACAAAATTTTTTTTTTCAGAAAAAAACGCAGAAAACGGAAAAGAAACCTTTTTTTTTTCAGATTAAAAACGCAGACACAAAGAGAAAATTCCCAGGATTCGTCTTCAGATTAGTCTATTTTCCTTCCCCTGGCAAAAACCAGAAAAAGTTCCCTTCCCCGGCAACGGCGCCAAAATTTATGATCGGTCATCAGCAATCATAAAAATAATATCCCAACAAACTCCTAACTAAGTAGATAGGGTAAGTAGGGGTCGATCCCACAGAGAAGGGTGATAGACTTTATCCGAAAATTTAGTCCTTAAAATCTCTCAAAACAGAACACAGAAAACAAAGGGTTAAGAATAATAACTAAGAAGAAAACAATTATATTAGAAAACAAAACAAAGTAAATTAAATCTATGTCTATGGCAGATAAGAAAGAAAACAATAATTAAGGGTATACTTCTTCACCAATGGTAGAAAACAACCAAATTAATTATGGGTTCTTGATTTAAAAGATAAATTCAATATTAAATTCAAGATGATAACTGGTCTAGGGAAAACCCTAACATGCTATTTAGATAAGATTAGCCGTCAAGGTTTAAATTACCCCTTTCTCCTCCTAACTAATCAATTAGCCGTCAAGGCTTAAAGATTTGCTAGGATTCAAAGCATTAAGATCAACTTTTATTAGTTCCTTCACACATGCTTAATAAATAAAACCATACAACAACCAGATAAATCTGATCACTGGCATGCAAACCCAATTAACCCGCCGTCAAGCTCAGCTAACTCGCTACATACAATCAAACTCATGCGTCAACCTTATTGTTTGATCTAGCCAACAATCTCTCAAATTACCTCTTTAGCGGCCGCAATAAATCAATAAAAATCAAGATTGTAGAATTAAAACAGAGTTTAACATGCTATCTATCAAGAATAAAATACCAAATTATAAGAACTGAAATCTCACCATATTTAATTGATTGAATTCACCAAAGGATCAGAAGTATTAAGAATTTAGCTACTCATGGATTTGGGAAAATCCATGAGAGGCATAAGAGTACTTACAGGACCTTGGAGGGGCAAAATCTCCTTGACAAAATAGCTAGGTATGCCGCACCTCCCTATGGGTATAGGGGGTGGCGCAGCCTTTGCCTCAAAACTAGAAGAAAAACTAGAAAATAAATCTAAAGAGAATTATGTGAATTGGTGTGTAAAGGTGTGTGATTTGTGATACAGAAGGTGCCCATTTATAGTGGAAATAACCCTAGGAATTCCAATCCTAACTTGGAAAGGAGTCTAGGCCGGTTTTAGGGTCTAACTTGGACTCCAAGTTGGATAAAAAGTCTTCCTAGAGTAGAATCCAAGTCAAAATAGGATCCTGAATTTTTGCTGAATTCGTGCAGAAACTTCAACGGCATTTTCGGGCTTGAAAACGGCAGAACTGGGTCTTGAATTTCAAAGGAAAGTTGTATATCTCGGAGTTAGCTTTCCAACCAGTACTCATGGGCTTCAAACGGAGGTCTGAGCAGAAAGTTATGATTTTTCTACCAAAACTGCTCCTGAATCCTAATCTTGTTAGGACTAGAATCGGGAATCTACGGGATTTTGATATTTCCTTGGATTTTGGAGTCATTAATTGGGATTTTAATTCCAATTAATATCTTATATGGGTTGATTATTTTCCCATATAAATTATCCATAAATACCAAAGCTTAAGGGCTTATCCATAGCTTTTCTTCAATTAAAGCTCCAATTCTTCAATTCTTCCTCTTGAAAAAAATCTTCAATGGTCTTCAAGTCTCCAAATAAGTCTTCAAATGGTCTTCAAACACGAACTTCGAATCTCCAAATCTATGCTCAAAATTGCTTTGCTCAAATATGTGTAAAAAGTCATCAAAATAGCTCCAAAAATAGTGAAAAATAACAATTTATCAATTTCACTTCACTTAAAGACTAAAAGCACAAATATTAATAAAATAACATATATTTAAGCATAAATGGGTCTAAAAACATAGTAAAATAACCATAAAAATAGGGTTATTTTTGGCTCAATCAGTCCAAAACAAATATGCTCAAATGCTAATCCTAACTGTTATTCAAATTATTCATGAGACTAAGAACTTGATTAAATTAACTAATCCTATCCCACTCCTAACAAATTCAAATTCTGAATGATAAGTCTTAAATTAAATTAATGCTTACTTATTTTATAAAGCTAACTAAAGCTTAATCTATGTCAAATTCAAATTCATTAGACCTAAACGTAAATGTCTGGGGACTTAGGAGAACACGGAAATAACCTATGGTCTTTAAGTGAACACGAAAAAAAAACTTGGGGACTCACATAAACTAAATTGCAACTTTAGCGCCTTATTCGATTTGAAATCAGGGACTATATTGCCTAAAATTAAGTAAAATGACATGAATCAGGGATCTAATTATATAAGGTGGAAACGTTGCATGTCTATTAAGTAAATACCAAAGAGTAGTCATGTATATATATCAACTAAACAGAAGTTAGGGTTTAGAAATTAAAGCTTTACCTTCTCTCACCTCTCTTTACCACCGTCGCCACCACCTTAGTCCGCCACAGTCACTGATTGTCGGAGCTCAAACGAGCCTGGAAATTTGCAGATCGCCTCCTCTCTGCCTCGCCGTCATGGATCTGACCTCAAACCTCTCGAAATCCGCCGCAAGATCCCTCAAACAGGCTTAACCCGAACGTACCTTGTAGCTTTCTGTCGGATGGAGCTTCTCGTCAGGTGTGTATCTCTTCGCTACTTTCCCTCTCTATCTACTGTTGATCTAAAACATCTAGCCAAAATCTCCTCTTAAACTGAAACTAAGGCCCATTTTTTTGTATTACATTTTTTTTTGCAGGAATATGGGATGCGAATATCAACAGGAATGGCAAAATGATGAATAAACGAAAAGGGAAACTCGGGTAAGGGGTAAAGGTTTTGTTTTTGTTGCTATAAAACTAGGAAAGAAAAAAGGATAAGTTTTTGGGTCTCTGATTACTGTTGATGATAACTAGAAGAAAATAAGAAATCTTTGTTTTTGTTTTTTTTATTATTATCAACTGGTAAAAAAAGACTAGAGACTTGAATGGGATGATCAAAGGAAACGAAGCTAAAAAATGGATGCTAGGGTTTTTTTTTTTTTTTTAGCCTTGGGAATTCTTTTTTCTTTTTTGTTGAACTAGGAATCCGAAAATCTCTGTAAAAAATGAACTTGTTCAAACTTGAACTCTGCTAGGTTTTTTCTTTTTTCTTCTTGGGAACTGTGCCTCCTCCTAACCCTAGAGGAAGTTGTGATATTTATAGACCAAAGAATGGGAGCCAAGATCTTACGGTTAAGCCCATTTTTTTTAATCCAATGTGTTCTATTTTTTACATTTTCTGTTGGGTTTTATGCTTGCTCCAATTTCCCTATTTTGTCTGTTTGTAATATGTGTGCTGGCAGTGCATCTGAATCAGTATGTGAGTGTGTGCACATTTTCCTGTCCTTGAATGCTTTGATGTCCTTATGACTTTTATGATTGATGGTGGTGATCAGGTTCTACCTTTGATATATGTTGATGAACTATCTTTGCCTTGGGAATGATCTGGTGGCTTGCTTCATGTCTGAGCTGTTGGCTGTTTGATAGCGTTTGAATGTTTGCTGGAATTGTTAAATGCCATGAATGTAATGAATGAACTGCCTAAATGCATGCTCTTTTTCATGAATCCATTGCCATGGTTTCCTCTGTTTGAATTATGGCACTAATTGTTATTTACTTGCTCACCCTGTGTTAGAATGTTCATTGGTGTCGTGATGATTTGAGCTTGGGGAATGGAAACACTTTCAAGACTAAGTCATGTCATCAAACTGTATATCCAATGCCGAATCACATAGGAGCATAGACATGAAGAAAGCAAGACACTTATGTGACCAATTTTATTCAATTTTTGTGTATTTACTGTATGTCATGTGAAATTATTTTTGCAATTTCCAACTCTTTTCAGTTTTTGGTCTTGTAATTTGTAGTGAATCCATAAAGAGAGTTTTCCATCCACTTTGGTCCAAAAGCCAATAACAAAATCTAATAGACAAAGAAAAGGTCCCAAAAGGAATGCCACGGCCTAAATACTCATTCCAGTAATGACCCAAAAGATGAAGACCCAATAGCAAAATGGACCACCATGTGCTCCAAAAAGTTCAACGAGGAGAACCCAAAGGTTTAAACAAAAATTGGTTATAACTTAACTAAAAAAGGCTAACGTATATTTTGACAAGAAACGACTAAAGGATAAGTTAGGAGGAGGTTATATTTATTATTATTATTATTATTTGGATAAAAGGATGACCTACGAACTAAAACGAAAAGGGATTACTAAGAAATAAGAGGGAATTTAGAAGTAGCACGAAATAGAACGGGTAGGTACAAAAATGGGTGTCTACACAATGCAGTCTTAAATTCTGATTTTCTTGTTCCAATTGCTTAAATTTTGCAAACCTTGCCTCATTTTGTTGTTGAGTATTCATGAATTGTGCAGCCATTTGAGACATGAAGTTGGCTAACATTGAACTCATTTCTTGCTTAAATTCGACCATCTGGTCTTGTGTAGGTTCTAACTTTGATCCATTGCTTTGTGTAGCCTCCAATTAAACTTCATTCTTCATCAATGGATCAGGAAATTGATGGACACATTCGGCTATGTCATTAAGAATATTCCTAACCTCTATAGGAGTCTTATCTCCAAAATTTGCATCGTAGTCAATCTCCAACTGCTTTCTATCTTTTTGCAGCATGCCTTCATAGAAAATCCAAATTAATTGTCCCTCACTATGTGTATCATCAGGGCAAGCATCACATAACTCATTGAATCATTTCCAATAGTCATACCATTCTTAGACCCTTTGGATGGTGAAGCGGAGGAGCCGCTCTAGGGTTTGCTATTGGAAAAAATAATTAATATAGATCTCTTGGTTTCCTAAGGCGATATATATTTTGAAAAAAAAAAATCTCTAACGTAAAGTATATGGTGAAATGGAGGAAGTAACCTTAACCTAATTGTTTGGGAAAAAAAAAACATAACCTAATTATTTGTATGAGTGTTTTAGACTTTTGAATTCATTAAATGTTAGAGTCCCGAGGAGACAATTCAGTGGTTAAAGCTTGGAACTTCTTGTGGGAGGCCCCAGATTCGAATCTTGGGATGTGTAACCCATTTCAATATATCATGTTCAAAAATAGAAAAAAAAAAATCAATAAATGTTAGAATTCAACTGCCCAGTCCTATTCTTACTTCGTTGCGCATTTCATGTCATTGTTATTATTTTAGTGGATTAGAATGTATATTGATTCATATAAATGACTTATATGTACATAGCATAGACCTTAGTTTTCAAATGTCAATTGGTCATCACATATACGTTGCAAAATACTATATCATACATGTAGAGCTTGTAACTGAGCCCCAATCAATGCTTAAAATTAGAGAGCAACTAAAATTGGTTAATTGCTTAAATAAGGGTTTGGATTTTATTTGGCCAAATTAAAAGATTGGGCTCTTATTTGAGCATTTTGACAAACGTTAAGTCCTTATTTGGCCAAATTAAAATATCAGACCCTCTCATTTGAGCATTTTGACAAACGTTAAACCCTTATTTGAGCAATTAGCCATTAGAATTATATCCAAATAGTACATCTATTAGCATCAAGCAAGCTAGAATCACTAATGGTCTGTTTCGTTGGAAGGAAAGATAGGGATGAGGAAGGAAATTTGCCCAATTCAATGGTGGTGATGCACAATCATACATGTTACTTTGTAATTCAACCCTTGAACTGATTAAATTTCCTTACTTACCATTTTCCTTCCTTCCTACACGAAACGGACCCTTAGATTAAATGCAACCTTTGCATCAAGCTCACGGATCACCCTCCGACTCCGAGCCCCTCCTCCCAATCCAAAGCGAATCCCGACCGTGACGCATGAAGTGCACGTGTCCACGCATGAAGTGCATGTGATGTGCCCAGCCCCAGGTGCATCTGCTCAGGTGATCAGCTGCATACCCAACCTTGCACCCACTTGCATACTGATCAGTCCCTTATCGGTTCGATATTTGGTACAATTAATAAAATTAATTTCAGAAGTTAAAAAAATCAAAGATTCCCGTCAACCATATAGTAATTTCGTTATTCACCAAAAGAAAAGTAATTTCTTTGTCCTATAGTAATGAGAAATGATATATGGTCGTGTGAATTAAATATTTTATTTTACAGAGATTCCCATAATCCCATCAACCAATAATTTCTTTATTCAAAAAAAAATTCTTTGTCCTAAACACTAAAACCCTAAATATATAAATATATATGGTTATGATTTTATAAAGGGTGTAAATTTAATTAGGATGATCCTAAAAAGAGGAGCTTTTTAAAGGGTGTAAATTCCATTAAAATGATGTCACACAAGCATATCTTAATGAGAATCAAATTTTAATTTACACCTTATTTCACCAAATCAATTCTTCAACACATCTTTATTTTTTACCAAAGTTAATCTTATCTCTCACTAAATCAAAACTCCACTTGGTAATTATTAATTTACTTTTCTTTCCTAATGAGAATTGATCCTTTTAAAAAATTAAATATGTGTATTTCATGGTAATTAACGTGAAGCCTTTTTTATTTCTATGGAATTTATTTTTAAAACTGTATTTCATTTTTTAATTATTTTGTTCAATTGATTTTTTTTTAAATGTATTCAATTTTTTATTGTTGAAAATTTTGAAAAAGAAAATTGTGATTTATCAAGTTATTTTTTATACATATTTATCAAGTTATTTGGTAAAGAATAAAAATGGAAGTAAAAATGAAAAGGGTTAAAGAGTTGATTCAATGATAGACAATAAAACTTGATTAGGATTGAAAATCATTGAAAAAAGATTATGTGGCATCAATCTAATGGGATCCTAAAAACCCTTCATTTTAGGATCATCCTAATATAATTTAAACTCTTTTATAAATTAAATATTTGATTTGACATAACATATGCTGCATGCTTGTGTACTATAAAAAGAGAACGAAACTTTGAGGACTAGCAGTAGCAACTCCAAATTAGCAGTGAAAAATGGGTCTGGAAATAGCAGATGAGAGTAGTATTAGTATAGATGAGTTGCTTCAAGCTCAGGCTCATGTTTGGAATCATTTATTCAGATTCATAAGCTCCATGTCTCTCAAGTGTGCAGTTGAACTAGAAATACCAGACATCATCCACAATCATGGCCAACCCATCACCATTTCTGAGCTTGCTTTAGCTCTCTCTATTCACCCTACAAAAGTTCAGAGTCTCTATCGCCTTATGCGCATTCTTGTTCACTCTGGTTTCTTTGCTGAACACAAAATCAGTGGCCAAGAAAAGGGTTATAAACTCACCCTTTCCTCCAAGCTGCTCCTCAAGGACTATCCCTTGAGCGCAAGACCTTACTTTCTAGCAATGCTTGATCCAGTTTTTATGAAACCATGGCAATGTGTTAGTGCTTGGTTCCAAAATGATGACCCTGTACTTTTCAGCAAAGCTAATGGCAAGACAATGTGGGATTATGCAGCGAATGAACCAAACATCAACCATCTCTTCAATGAAGCCATGGCTTGTGATTGTCGTCTGACTGCAACGGCGGTGATTAGCAAGTGTAAGGGAGTTTTCGAGGGTTTGGAGTCACTGGTTGATGTTGCAGGTGGCACAGGAACCTTAACCAAGGCCCTTGCTAAAACCTTTCCTAATATGGATTGCACTGTTTTTGATCTTCCCCATGTTGTTGCTGGCTTGCAAGGAAGTGAAAACTTGAAATACATTGGAGGAAATATGTTTGAAAAGGTCCCCTCAGGAGAAGCAATTTTGATGAAGGTATGCATTAATATTCTATTTCTTTAATTGGCATATTTTGCACTTTTCAAATTACTTTAAGTAGACAAATCATCATTTTTACCTTTTTGCTTTAGGAGTGAATGTGATGCGCAAATATCATTACCTTAAATTCTAATCCTTGTTTGTCACTTTAACTCGCAGTGGATATTGCACGATTGGAATGACGAAGAATGTGTAAAGATACTTAAACAATGTAAAGAAGCAATTGGGAGCAAAGACAAAGGAAAAGTTATCATTATAGACATTGTAATGAAAAATCAAGACGCAGATGAACAAACTATCGAAACGGAGCTCTTTTGGGACATGGAAATGATGGCGTTGCCGAATGGTCGAGAAAGGAATGAAGAAGAATGGAATAAGCTTTTTGTTGATGCTGGCTTCAATCACTATAAGATATATCACGTTTTAGGTTTAAGATCTCTCATTGAATTATTTCCATAGTAATTTGTGGTGGATGCTTTAGCTAAAGATTCTGCCTAGATGGATGCGGAATTCGAGCTACTTAAGACCCTCCAAATAGTTTGAAGGCTAGACTTCAGACAGATGGTAGGTAGAGGTGTGATGTTTCCTCGAGAATTTAAATTTACTTAATTTTTGTACTTTCTTATTTCTTAAAAAGAATAATGGAGCACTTTTTAATTAGTTACCTTTCTATGTGAGCTTGGATTTTATTATTATGAATGATATGTATGATTTGCACGATAATAAATTAAGTGGAATGTCTCACTAGTTTTCAAATGTGTCAAATAATAATTCCTATATATATTTAATTTAATTTCAAAACAACAAGAGGAAGAAGTGAAATGACCAAAAAACCGATTTAAAGATTTGAGCATATTGATCCAAGAACAAATTAGGAGGGGTATTTTCGTCATTTTATGCTTGGTTTTTTGTAATTTACGTTGATGGTCAAGGGCATTTTGAGAACTGAAAAAGATACCTTGGTGGGTCCCATCTCCACCAACACAAAATTTTTTTTAAGATTATTTATGAAATGACCCCCATACTTTCCTACTTTATACTATTTAGTCATTTACAAATCGATTTAACGCTTTAGTTTTTTTTTCTATTTGTCCGAGTAAGGTGATTCAGGTGTTTATTAAAAAGTAATTTCATGATTTACAACTTTCATGAATGACTCAAAAGCCAATTTTTATGTTTCAATTCAAAAAAATACTTCCGAAATTATGTGATTTTGATTACCGGCCTATTTGATATCATATAATATTCGATCCACATGTCTAATGAATGTTATTCAAGTGACGTTTAAAAGATTATTGTATGAGCTATGACTTTCATGAAAAACCCGAAAACTAAATTTGATCTACGAGTTTAATTAAGGGTTCAGAAAGGAATTTCTATGTTTCAAGATCTCCATCAACAAACATTTTCTTATTTGGATTATATCAAATGACCCTCATATTTTTCTACTTTATACTACTTAGTCCTTTACTAATTCTATTTTAAACGATTTAAAGCTTAAGCTTTATATTTTTTTTCTATTTGTCCGATTAAAGTTATTCAGGTGTCTATTAAAAGGTCATTTCATGATCTCCAACTCATGAAGGACTCAAAAGCCAATTTTTATGTTTCAATTAAAAAAATGCTTTCCAAGTTTGGTGATTTCGATTGCCGGTCTATTTAGTACCATATAATTTTGGATTCACATGTCCGATTAAAGTTATTTAAGTGTCGGTTAAATGTTTATTGCGTGATCTATGACTTTCATGAAGGACCCGAAAGCTAAATTTGATCTACAAGTTTCTTGAAGGGTTTAAAAGAGAATTTTTATGTTTCAAGATCTCTATTAACAAACATTCTCTTATTGGATTTTTTATCAGATAACTCTCAAACTTTTCTACTTTATACTTCTTAGTCCTTTACAAATTCTTTCTTACTCGATTTAACGCTTCAGTTTTATTTTTGTTCTATTTTTCCAATTAAGGTAATTCATGAAGGACTCAAAAGTTATTTTTTATGTTTCAATTTTAAAAAAAGCTTATGACATTTTCTGGTTTCGATTGACGGTTTAACATCATATAATTTTTTATCCAAATGTCCGATTAACAAAGATACACAAACATCCCTTAATAAAATTTTCGACCACCCCCCCCCCCCCCCGGCAGCGAAACACGGGTCTTACACCTAGTAGTACTAGTAATTTGTCACGTGTTCCACACGTGGGGTTGAAGTTTTGATTGAAACATGTTTTAAGTTACATATTATGCAATATAATGTCAATGTTAATTTTGAAAAGATTAAAATTTTTCTAAATTCTTAAAAATTATTGAGAATGAATTAATCAAAATTTTGTTATAAGTTAATTAAGTATTGTTAACCATTTTATTGGTAATGGAAGTTAGTTATTGAAAAGTTATACTATATTTTAAGAATAGTATACAATACATTATTAGTGAAGTTTAGCAGTCTGCACATGTAAGATTAAAGGTCTGATATATGTCTTTTTAATGAATAGTTTTGATTTTGAGTATAAAATACATAATTAATTATGAATGGGGTATGAGTCAATTTTTTAACCCGTTTGTGGAGTTTAAAATCTTCATGGATGATGTGTCAAATAATTATTATATATTTTATCAAAAGTACTGTACGTGAACCATCAAATTTAATAAATTTTCATTATAAATAAATTAGGTACGGGGCTATAATTTTATAATACATAGTTACTAAGAACATTATATAATTATATAAAAAAATACATTTATCAACAAATCCAATAACATTTAATTATAAGTATTTTTGGTAACAATTTAATCAATAATTCATATTATCAAATTTACAAGATTGAATTATTGAAAAAGTTATAAATGTTATAAAAAAAAGTTACTCCATCTCTTCTGTATCGAATGTTTACCTTAGTATTTTGGGATGTTTAAAAATAATATTCACTTTTACACCTTTACTGTTCATTTGAACACTAACTTTGTTATGGGATTCAGCACTTCATATCACTTTAAAGGGCATAATTGTGAAGCATCTATTAAAATATCGCATTTCCTTGTACTTTATGCAATTTACAAATTAGACATTCAATTTGAGATGAACGAAATATATGTGTGATAACAAATTTAAAACATTTCATTATATCATTTGTCAAATCATTCAAAGACACAACATTTGAACATTAGCTTCACAAAAGTTGCATTTGCAATGAGACTTTTTTTCAAGAACAATATATATTTTGAGGTTGAGGTTTTATACTTTAAATAAAACTTTATTTAGAAAGCGCATTTTCTCATAAGTTCTACTCATTATGAGACATGCAATTTGACCATTGATTTCACAAAAACTTATTTGAAATGAGCATTTTCTCAATAACACTGTTTTGCATATAAACACACAAAATCGTAAAGTTGATGTGTTAGGCTTTTTTAAGAACTTTATTTTGCTAGTTCACTTTTCAATAAATTTTATTAAGTTCGAGACATGACATTTGAGCGTTCATTTCAAAAAAGAAAAACGTATTTAAAAATTATCATTTCTAAACAATAATGTTTTGCATACAAACACGCAAAATCATGAAATTTAGGTTTTAGATTTTGAAGAAAGTTTTGTTTGGCGAGCTCATTTTCCAATAAGCTTTCACTCCGATATACGTCATTAGAGAAGTCGAGGTTTTAGGCTTCTTAGAAGCTTTATTTAGCGAGTCCACTTTTCAATAAGTTCTACTCATTTTGAGACATAATGTTACAATGATGATTTTGGGAAATTGAGGTTTTAAACTTAAAAAACTTTTGTTTGGAAAGCACACTTTCCAATAAGTTTTACTTATTATGAGACACGACATTTGAACATTGGTTTTTATAAATAAAAATAAAAAATAAAAAGCATTTGGAATGAATGATTATTTTTTACGAACACTTAAAATCTCAAATTTGGGGTTTTAGCCTTTTTAGAAAGTTTTATTTGGCCATGCCACTTTTTAATAAGTTTAGTCACTCTGAGACATAAAATCTGAGCATACTTTTATAATTATGATGGAATTCATTTCATTAATAATAGAGGTTTTTGAAAGTGTTATACATAAAACAAATTTAGTAACAATCCATTAAGTGTGTGTTTGGTAGCTTTCTCAAGATCACCATGGTGATTTCATCACCAGCGTAATCTAATCCCTGAGGTGATCTTATTAACGGTGATATTTATTATTTAATCACCATGTTTGGTGTGACTATAAAATTTCATGGTGATTTTAGATCACCACATTTGGTAGAAATTAATTAATTAAATGTTAAAATCACAAAAAAATATAAAAAATAAAGTTTTGGAGATCACTTCAAGGGGGTGATAAAACTTTCACACCCTTTTAGATGGGAATCAGTTCACCCTTCTTTGCAGTGTGATCTTATTATTACCTCACTGATCTAAGATCGCTCCCCAATTTTTTTTAACTAAACATAGTGATCAAATTACCAAAGAGTAGATCACTGGCCATTTTTGAGTGATCACCCATACCAAACACACACTAAGTATATTTTAACTATTTCATAACTTATATATCATTATAAGTAATTTTCGTTGTTAATCTATAATTGTGGTTTTGTAGTACTTTTGATAACTATTTTATAAATAATAGAGGATATTAAAAATTTATGACACCCACTTACTGAAAAAAGCTATACAAATTTTTAAAAGCTATATATACGCCCATAAACTTTGTAAATTGTTATTAAAGGTAAATTTAGTAACCATTTAATCAATAACAAAGGTTATCAAATTTAAGAATATATGGTTACTATAAAAGCTATGACAAATATTAGAAAATTATAATAAATTAATTAAAAATTTCAATAACTATTTATTACTCCTCTGTTTCTATTTAATTGTCCCTTTTCGGTCAAATAACTTCAATTTTGACCATTAATTAAAAAAATATATGTAGAACTAAAATTTCAAAAAAGAAATATACTTTGAAAAGATTATATTTCAAAATTTATGTTATTTTAAAATTTTATTGTGGTTTATATGTTTTTTTTAAAAAAATGGTCAAAGTTAAAGTTGTTTGACTAAAAAGGGACAATTAAGTAGGAACAGAGAGAGTATTTGTTATAAGTAATTATCATTTCATCAATAGTGGATCGATGTTAATCGAAAAAGCTAGGTACTTTTGAAAAAAGCTATACATGTATCAATTAATTCAGGAACCATTTATTATAAGTAATTTTTGTTACAATTTCCAAGGATAATGGATACTATGAAATTCACAGGAACCAAAGCACTGAAAATATTATCCAAGTTATAAAAGAAAAGTATTTACCGATAGACACAGCAACGTAATCTTGGTAACTATTTAATAAATAATAGAAGTTATTAAATTTATATAATCTGTTGCTAAAAAGGTTATGTATATTATAAAAAAATGCTATATTTGACCATTCGTTTAATGTAATTTTGATAACTATTTTATTAATGATACTTCTTATCAACACAATACTTAGTTACTAAAATTACTCATTAAGAAAGCGTATAAAACTTATTCATGTTGTATTATAAATTTGATAACTTTCATTATTTATGAAATGGTTATTAACTTAGGTGATTTCAATATTTTGATTATATTTATTTTTCCAACATTCAATTTTGAATCATTTATTTATTTAATTTAATAAAGATGGAATATAGATAGTATAATTTCGTATAAAGCTTATTTTAATAGGTATTTGAATAAGAACAAAAGAAGATTATTATACTACCTATCTTGAACCAAAGGCTTGATTTTTTGAATCAAGTTGATAAAGTTAACGTGTTTAACCTTTCAAAAAAAAAAAAACTACGCATTTACTTGTTTATTGTGTAACACAGTGAATCAAGTTTATAAATATTTTCGGATTTGTATTAGACAAATATTTTGGTGTATTATTTTTCCGAGATAAAAGATGAGTAAAAATAATTTAGGCCAAATAAGGGCACAATGTTGATGTAAAAAAAATGGTACAATGTTTGTGAAATTGCTCAATCAGGCCTATCGTGAAAAGAAACCGAAATCGAGCCCAATAAGTTGTAAATCAGCTCAATCAAGGGCAAACTTTTTTGTAACAATATATACTAAACTGAGCGTTTTCGTAAAAATTGGACCATTAAATAAACAATTAGTCAATAATTTATGTTAAGAGTGAATTGTTACTCCTCTATATGGCATTCAATTTTAGCCTAATTATTGTTCAAAAAAATATATTTAGCCTGATTATTGTCACTCGGACTTACTGTTTTTCTTAATAAATTTATTGTTGCCTTTCGGAGGAAAGAAATTATTTACGTGCGTTTGGTTTATTAATTTAATATAAATTTTTGACTATTAATCTCCCTAAGAAATTTTGATAAACTTTTGATGAAATTTTGGTAACTTCTGTATGAAATTTTGATAATTATACTATGAAGTTATGATAAGCTCCATATAAAATTTTAGTAACCACACTATGAAATTTTGATAAAATTTTTATGTAGTTTTGGTTTGATTGTCAAATTGATTTTTATGTTATCACTTTGATATGTGTTCAAGCTTTGGAAAATTGCAAATGCTTATTGGCTTATTTGCTTTCTAATTACTTACTTGTACCCCTTAATAAAACCTCAATATAATACTCTCATACATTTAATTATAAGGTTTCGTAATAGAGGATGGATCAAGTTAGACATATATTACCATGTAGTTTTGAGTGGAACAAATATGAAACTTAAGGTTTAAATTTTGAGACTGAGTTTAATTTCCGTTATCAAATATCCTTAACAGTAATTAAGTGTCAAAAAATTTAAACGCAAGAATCAAAATTTTCCAAAACAAAAGATTTATACTTGTAATATTGCATGTGTCTTATTAATGGTATTATTATTCATATTTGAAAGATATAAAATATAGTATAACGTCTTTATTTACAGTTTTAGTGGGAAAGATTTTCTTCCACCCTTCCCAACTTATTTTCAGACTTTTTGATTGGGTTCTTTATTAATTGCTCCTCCTTCACCATTAAGCTCCAAACATGCTTTTGGTAAACTAACCTTTTTTTTTCTAGAAGTGCGACAAATTAATGCTATCTGTTGATCTTATAAATATTCACATGTGACTATATCATAATGTGGAGGTGAGTCTTTTCTTAGGATTATGCACTTAATTATTCCGTTGGATTGCAAAGAAATCAATGGAAAGTAAGTATGTTAAATAAGGATTTAAGTCTTTACTCAACTTCTGTATCGTGCTATCAACTTCCAGCTCCATTTTTTTTTACGAAAACTATGTACTATTAATGAGTAATTAAACTTTTATATTAAATGAGGGTTTTAAGGCTATATCAAGAATACAATAAAGTCTTTAAAAAAGAAAAGTAGAAGAATAATTAAATGTATTATAATCTAAAATAATTATGAGAACTAAATTATTAACTACAATTATAGTAAATTATTACTAAATACTAAATTTAAAAACTATATTTACGATATCTTCTTATAATTAATAAAAAATATGTAAACCATGCAATATATTGGAGAAACCATGCAACCGAGCAATGTGTAAACCAAAAATTCCAGCATAAGCCACTGGTGGATGCCAAGTACGTATTACACTGCCTTAAAGTAATTTGTCTACTTGAATGTGGCCTTGTATTATTCAATTATATTCCACGAAGGCATGAACCTTCTAGCAATAGTTTCAAGAAAAGTAGGCCTTTGACAAACTCCCCCTTGTAGAATTTTATTCGATTATTTCACATTAGAACAAAACCAACTGTAAAGATATACACAATTATTATAATAATTAAAATTTTAATTTTTATGTAATTTTATAATTTAATTTTGTGGCGGTACATATGTAATTCAAATTTGGATTTAAATATAAATTATAAATAAAAATATTAAAATAATTATGGAAGTAAAATATTACAATTATGGTGAATTTACAATTTACAATATCTTTCAATAATTAATAAAAAAATTAAATGACTAAAAAGAATACTCATTAAAAAATTATAATATTACAATATTAAGAGTATTTTAGAAATTTCCCAATTAAAATTATTGATCTTCGTGATTTTATATAGTAGTAAGATATAAAAGGCAAAGTGAAATTCCCAAAAAATCAACCAACTCTCATGAGTTTGGCTATTGTTTTGGTTGGTTTCTTGGTCATTTCACATTTGCTTTTTTTGTTATCTGGGTTGAAGACCGAGGGTGTTTTTGAGAAAATATTACCCTTGGTGGGTCCCCTTCTCCACCAACAACTGATCGAGCCAAAATAAACTCTATTTTTATGATCATTTTCCTATGTTTTTTGGTATTTTTATGTGTGATTTAACCCTATTTTGTAAGTATTAATGTTTTTAGGTCTTGAAGACAAGAAAAGTGGAAACTTGTTGTTTTTCACTATTTTTGGAGCTAAATTGATGACTTTTTGCACAAATATGGACTTAGCATTTTGGAATGAAGATTTGGAGATTTGAAGTTCGTGATTGAAGATTTATTGAAGATAATTTGAAGAATTGAAGACCATTGAAAAATTATTTCAAGAGGCAAGAATTGAGGATTGAGCTTAAATCGCGAAGGATTGAAGATAAAGCTACGGAGAAGACCCTGAAGCCCGGAAGCCTTGGAATTTTGGATATTTTATATGGGATAATACTCAACCCATATAAGCCCACAATTGGAGTTAAAATTCCAATTTGTACCGCACAAGCCCAAGGAAATATCCAATTCCCGCATATTCTCGCATACTAGTCCTAGTTGGATTAGGATTCAGCGCAGTCTCAGTAAAACGGCCATAACTTTCTGCTCAGACCTCCAAATTAGGCTCGTGAGCAGGTGTTGGGAAGCTAACTCCGAGATCTACAACTTTACTTTAAAGTCTAAATCCAGTTCTTCCATCTTCAAACCCGAAATTGACGTCGAAGTTTCTGTGCGATTCGAGAATTTTCCAGGATCCTATTTTCACTTGGATTTCGGTTCTAAGAAGATTTTTAAGCCAACTTGGAGACCAAGTCAGCCTCTAAAACTTCCTAGAGTCCTATCCTAAGTATAATTGGAGTCTTTAGGTTATTTTTCCACTATAAATACTCACCTTATGTAACCCTAGAAAACAATCTCTCATAATTCTATTCTTCTACCTTTTTTAAGTTTTGTTTTTCTTCTAGTTTTAAGCTAAGGGTGCCGCACCCTCTCTTTGCTTAGAGAGGGGCGGCAATCCTAGGGTTTTGCTAAGGAGATTCTGATCGGTCGTCAGCAAATCATAAAAATAAAATTCCCAACAAATTCCTAACTAAAGCAGATAGGGCAAGTAGGGGTCGAACCCACAGAGAAATAGGTTATTAATCTTTTTCTAAAAACAATTAAACAAATTAAAGAGAATTTTTATAGTGAAATTAAACCTGATCAAACTAGCAATTAAAATCAATCAAGAGAACAATCAAGAAAATTAAAGAAAACAATTAACAAGAAAGCAGTGAATAATCAAGAAAACAATTGATAAAAACCTCCAACATAGAATTAATATCCCTCTTGACAATTATAACATGGATCATTGATATCTAATAATTATGAAATCATAGAATAGCTTGTTGGAATTAATTCCTAAATCACCTTAATTAGGTAAGATTACTCGTCAAAGCTTAAATTACCCCTTTTTCCTCCTAACTAATCAATTAGCCGTCAAGCCTTAAAGATTTGTTAGGAATCAAAGCATTAAGAACTAGTAATTTATACAAACACAAAGAGCAATTTCCCACTCAAAGTTCCTTATCTCCCTTGGAAGGGACTTCCGTCCTCCCCCAATTGCTACAAACAACCAAGCCGGAACGTCAATCCTCGACTTGATCTAGCTAATGTTAACTTAATTTATCATGAAAGTGCCGGCTCAATCAATCAAAACAAGCAACATAGAATTAAAACAGAGATCAAAAGAATACTCTAACAATTATCATATCTAAGCACAAAATCTCACCAATATATAAGTCAAGAGATCAATTAAATTCTACATTGGAGTTAAGAAAAGGATTACTCACTCATAAATTGAGTGAGCATCCAAAGAATAAGAAGAAAAACTTATCTTATGGATGGGAAGAGAAGGGGGCGGCGGCACTAGGGTTTTTCTCCTCCAAAACTTCAACAATTCTACAAAATAATTTCTAGATCTACATGTACTAAAAACCTAGACCTAAGGTGCCTATTTATAGTGGAAATAACCCTAGGAATTCCAATCCTAACTTGGAAAGGAGTCTAGGACGGTTTAGGGTCTAACTTGGAGTCCAAGTTAGATTAAAAGTCATTCTAGAGTGGAATCCAAGTTAAAATAGGATCTTGAAATTTTGCTGAATTCGTTCAGGACCTTCGACAGCATTTTTGGGCTTGAAAACGGCAGAACTGGATCTTGGACTTCAAAGGAAAGTTGTAGCTCTCGGAGTTAGCTTTCCAACGAGTACTCATGGACTTCAATCGGAGGTCTGAGCAGAAAGTTATGAGTTTTCTACCAAAACTGCACCTGAATCCTAATCATGTTAGGACTAGAATCGGGAATCTACGGGATTTGGATATTTCCTTGGATTTAGGAGTCATTAATTGGGATTTTAATTCCAATTAATATTTTATATGGGCTGAGTATTTTCCCACATAAATTAACCATAAATACCAAAGCTTGAGAGCTTATCCATGGCTTGTCTTCAATTAAAGCTCCAATCTTCAATCCTTGCTTCTTGAAATAATTCTTCAAAGTCTTCAAATCTCCAATTTGTCTTTAAATGGTCTTTAAACACGAACTTCGAATCTCCAAATCTATGCTCAAAATTGCTTTGCTAAAATCTGTGTAAAAAGTCATCAAAATAGCTCCAAAAGAGGTGAAAAATAACAATTTCTCAATTTCACATCACTTAAGAACTTAAAACACAATTATCATCAAAATAGCATATAATTAAGCATAAATAGATCCAAAAACATAATAAAATAGCCATAAAAATAGGGTTGTTTTTGGCTCAATCATATTCCCCCACACTTGAACTTTGCTAGTCCCTTAGCAAATCAATGTGTTAGTTAATTAAAAATCAATTTTTTTTACAAAAATCAATTTGAATTCATACATACATCAAAGAATCAATTTAATCATGAAATCAAAATAACAAAGAATAATAATAATACTAAATTCAAAAATTCAAGACATAACAAGTATCATCATTCTTAAGTAGCCATAATCAAAGTAGTTTTAATCACTTACTATTTTTCACTTTCTATAAGCTTATGTTTTCCTCTCTTTTTCCATTACTCAAAAGATTGTAGTGTCATAGATATACATCAAGGGTCATTGTGGGTTATAATAGATTTTCGAGGGTAATTGTTTTTAGAAAATTGAGGTTACTAACCTCGAAGTGTTCATGATTTAGGGGTTACTAACTCCCTTTTTTTAGACTACTAGCACTCTAGAAGGACTCCTTCTTCTATTTTTCAGAGGGACAATATTTCTGTAAATTCCATGCCTCTTATCCTCTTTCCAAGGGTTACGAACTCCTTTTGTTAAAGAAAAGAGTGACAGCAATGGATTTTTATTTTTTTTAGTACAGAAATACCTTTTCTCCTCTTGTCATGAGAGCACTTCTTTTTATGAAAACAAAATTTTAATTACCCTTTTTATAAGTAGTCCCCCACACTTATTCTTGACATATACCAATAACATACTTTCTTAATCATAATTTCAATCAAGATTGAACACAAGTTCTAGAAATAGATAATCATAGAAGCAATTAATAAATAAGATCATATCACAAACTTCAATTATACCTAATTCTAAGAAATCAAACAACATGCTATAACTCAATCAATAAATAAAACATTATTAAAATTCTAAGCATTCATCAATCATAATCAAATCAATTAATCAATTTATGCATGAAAAATTCAAAAGGTTTTGAGAAAATCAAAATTTTAGCATCAATTTTAAAAATTTTTGTCGAAAATCAATTTGAAAAATTGTGGAATAATATATGATCAATCAAAAACAATCCAAAAACAAACAATTTCCTATCCTAAGTTCTCATGCAAATAATAACTAGCATATGACTCAATTATTCAAGCAATAAACCTAAACCTATCAAGTATTCTCCCCCCCACACTTAAAATTCACATTGTCCTCAATGTAAAAGCAAACAATTCATGCAATAATATCTTACCAAAAATAAAGAGTTCAGGTTCAAGAAAACATACCTGGTGGCTTGATGAAGATAATTTACTCAAACATAAAGGTAATAGAAAATTAAGGTGATAGGAAAAATTAAACTAGATAGTTTATTAATGAAACTTGAAAATTAGAGACATAAAATAAAGGAAATTGAAAATTAAAGCATAAATAACTAATCCTAAGATGCATAAAAATAAATCTAAAAACAAGAAATTTAAATCTAAACCTAAATTGGTTTATGAATAGCCTTCTCCAATAAATTGAAGAGGTCATCCAAATTTCCAATTATGTTATTAAAATCATCTCTTAAGCTAGTAATTTGATCACTTATTTGGTTGCACATAAAGTGATCAAATCCTATTCTTAAAAGGTTTTAGTTAGAGTAAAAAATAAGAATCATACCTGGATTAGGAGTCCATTACCTAATTAGAAAAAGGCTGTCATCATCCAAATCAATTAGGAGTC
>AWUE01016135.1:0-43389 GCA_001974825.2 Corchorus olitorius | reverse complement strand
ATGTCCGGGCTAGGGCCTGGTGTGGCTGGTGCTTGGCCTCGGCATGGCCGGGTCATGGCCGGCTGTGGCTTGGACATGCCCGGGCCTTGTCTTGATGCCACCGAGCCAGGGCCGGCCATGTATGGTTTATGCATGGTTCGTGGCTCAGTGCTTGCCTTCTTCCATCTCTTGAAATTTTTTTTGCTTCCAATTAAATGGAAAAATTTTAAAATCTGCAAAATAAAAATTGAGTTAGAGATTAAAATTATTGGTTTGCCTGCCAACAAGCGCTTGTTTAAAGTCATTAGTTTGACTTCCTCTTTTCTTCGATTCCCCTATTTTGGAAGATAAATTGGCTCTTCCAAAACAATTTCCTCAATCCATCCTATGGGATAAGTCTCAAAGAATGGTTTTAATCTTTGTCTAATGACTTTAAATTGCAACTGGGAGGTTGGATTATAGATTTCTACTGATCCATTGAGATATACTCTTCGTACTTCAAAAGGACCAGCCCATCTTGATCTTAATTTCCCAGAGAATTGTCTCATTTGTCCCTTGAATAGTAAAACCTTTTGTCCTTCATGGAATGATCTTCTCAATATCTTCTGATCATGAAAAGCTTTCGTTTTCTCCTTGTAAATCCTTGAATTTTCATAGGCTTCATTCCTAATCTTTTCAAGTTCTTGTAAATGCAGCATCCTTTGAATTCCAGCTTTGTCGAAGTTAAGGTTGCATTGCTTCACTGCCCACCAAGCTTTGTGTTCTATCTCCACAGATAAATGGCATGGTTTTCCAAACACAATTCTCTATGGGGACATACCAAGGGGTGTCTTATAGGCTGCTCGATATGCCCATAGTTCATCTCCAAGTCGCTCTGAACATTGACTGTTTTCTCCAGAATCAGCTTCACTTGACGGTTGGATATCTTGGCTTGACCATTGGTTTGAGGATGATATGAAGTAGATACCCTATGGCTTACTCCATATTTTTCAACTAAGGCTTGTACAATTTTGTTGCAGAAGTGAGTTCCACGATCACTTATGAGGGCTCTTGGTATGCCAAATCTATGAAGAATGTTATTCTTTATAAACTTGACCACTGTTCTGGCATCGTCCTTTTTTTGTAGCAGCTGCTTCAATCCATTTGGAGACATAGTGCACGGCTAGAAGAATGTAATACTTCTTTTCTGATGGAGGAAAAGGTCCCATGAAATCAATTCCCCATACATCGAAGATTTCAACAACGAATATAGGACTTTGAATCATTTGACTTCTTTTCGAAATATTTCCCACTTTCTGACAGCGTGGACAATTCTTGCAGTATTCATAAGAATCTTGAAAGATCCTTGGCCAATAAAATCCACAATCCAAGATTTTCCTTGCTGTCTTCTTGTGTTCAAAGTGGCCTCCGCTCTCATCATTGTGGCAGAACTTCAGAACTGATTGTATTTCATTGTCAGGTATGCATCTTCTCATAACTTGATCAGAACCTTGTCTCCATAAATATGGATCATCCCAAAGATAATACTTGGCATCACTGATGATCTTTATTTTCTTCCCTTTGCTTAGATCCGGAGGTAGACGTCTAGTGACCAAGAAATTAACAATATCTGCATACCATGGAAGTTGAGAAACGGCAAACAAGTCTTCAAAAGGTAGCGCTTCATTGATTGCTATCTCTTCGTTGTTGCTTTCAATTCTGCTTAGATGATCGGCTACAACGTTTTCTGCTCCCTTCTTGTCCTTGATTTCGATATCAAATTCTTGAAAGAGCAATAGCCATCGCATAAGCCTAGCCTTTGCATCTTTCTTTGCCATTAGATATCTCAATGCAGCATGAACGGAGTAGATTATCACCTTGGATCCCAGGATGTATGGACGAAACTTCTCCAAGGCAAAGACAAGAGCAAGCATTTCTTTCTCCGTGGTGGTGTAGTTCTTCTGAGCAGCATCCAAAGTTCTTGAAGCATAGTAGATAACATGAGGTGCCTTGTCTACTTTCTGTCCTAGAACAGCTCCAATGGCGACGTCACTTGCATCACACATTACTTCGAATGGTAGTTTCCAATCTGGTGGTTAGGGCAGTCTTCAATTTGTCGAATGCTTCTTTGCAGTCATCTCCAAACTCGAACTCTACATCTTTCTGAAGTAGTCTACACATCGGTGCCGAAATCTTCGAGAAATCCTTATGAATCTTCTGTAGAATCCAGCATGGCCTAAGAATGATCGGATATCCTTGACACATGTTGGGTATGGCAGGTTCTGAACTACATCAACTTTGGCTTTGTCGACTTGCATCCCTTCTTTGGATACTACATGGCCTAGTACAATGCCTTGTTCTGCCATGAAGTGGCACTTCTCGGCATTTAACACCAATTTGGTTTCAACACACCTTTTCAAGATGAGTTCTAGGTTATGAAGGCATTGATTGAAGTTATCTCCATAGACAGTGAAATCGTCCATGAACACTTCCATCTTGTCTCCCACATAATCTTGAAAGATGCTCATCATACATCTTTGAAAAGTTGCAGGTGCATTGCATAAACCAAAAGGCATTCTTGTATAGGCATACGTACCGAAAGGGCATGTAAAGGTGGTCTTCTCCTGGTCTTCAGGTGCTATTGGAATCTGGAAGTATCCTGAATATCCATCCAGAAAACAATAGTAGGCTTTGCAGGCTAATCTCTCCAGCATTTGGTCAATGAATGGCAATGGGAAGTGGTCCTTCCTTGTGGCAGAATTCAGCTTTCTGTAGTCGATGCATACTCTCCATCCATTTTGCAGTTTTTGAGGAACTAGCTCTCCATCTTTGTTTTCCACGACGGTGAATCCAGATTTCTTGGGTACTACTTGAACAGGGCTGGCCCATTTATTATCTGATATAGCATAAATGAGACCGGCTCCAAGTAATTTGAGCACTTCTTCCTTGACGACTTCAGCTAGGTTGGGGTTGAGTCTTCTTTGTGGCTGTCGAACGGGTACTGCGTCATCTTCAAGTCGAATCCTATGCATACATACAGTAGGACTTATTCCCTTGATATCAGCAACAGTCCATCCGATGGCTTCCTCATATTCTTTCAAAACTCTGATGAGTTGTTCTTCTTGTAAATTATTCAATTTAATTGAACTAACAACGGGTAGAGTCTCTTTGTCTCCAAGGAAAGCATATTTTAGGCCTTCAGGTAGTTGTTTCAGCTTGACTTCAGGTGGTTGAATGATGGATGGTAGGGGTGTTGGCGTTGGCTCCAAACTGATGTAGGAAACTGATGCTTTTTCTCCGACAGCAAGTGATGTTTCCAGTTCTCTGATGGTTGCAGCTACATCTTCTGGCGTCAGGATTTCTGCTTCTTTGATTTCTTCTTCGTCTAGGCTTTTTGCAAGAACTAGTTCAAGCTCATCTTCACATTGAAGTGACTGAACTTGTTCCGAGCAAGCTTCAATTGCATCAATTGCATAGATGGAATGGATTTCGGCAAGAGTCTTCATGGCTTCACTTATATCGAATTCAATGGCTTCACCATCAAATTTCATGCTGAGTTTCCCATCTTTCATGTCAAAATTAGCGCTGGCTGTTGAAAGGAACGGCCTCCCTAGCAGCAACGGCAGGTGCGGTAGATGAAGATCCTCTTCATTCATCTTCAGGACATAGAAATCTGCAGGAAAAACAAAGTCTCTTATCTGCACTAAAACATTCTCAACTAAACCTTCAGGTTTAATGTTAGTTCTATCAGCAAATTGCACAATAAGATCAGTTTTAGTCATATGTTCTATTTTCAATTGAGAATAGAAAGAAAAAGGCATAATATTGATTGAAGATCCAAATTCACACATAGCTCTTTCTATCTTTCTTTCCAATTTACAAGGAATAGAAAAAGATCCTAAATCTTTACTTTTGTGATGCAATTTTCTCTGATAAGCAGCAGATATATTTTCATTCATGCAAGCATATTTTTCAGAAAATTTTATTTTAGCAGTGCATAGTTCTTTAAGAAAAGAAGCGTACCTAGGCACTCTTGCAACTTCATTAAGCAAAGGAATATTTACCTCTAAATTTCGGAGTGAATTGAGTGGTTGTGCAAACCTTTGAGGAAACGGTGGTGGACCGTAAATGGTTTCCATCTTCTTCATCCCTTCGAATCTTGATTTAGGTCGAGAAGCTCTTGGTGATGAATTGGATTGCTTCTTCTTGGGTTCGGCTGGAATCTCCTCTTCTTGGAACGCTTGGATGTTGGATGCAGCTACTGGTAGTTCAGCAGGGAAAACAGGTGCTTGAGTGGATTGAGATTCTTTTTGCAGAAATTGTGTGAACATGTTGGTAAGAGTCTCTTGTTGGCTTGCCAACGATGAGACTACTTGGTCTAAATGATCCATTTTTTTCTTTTATTTCGGCAAAAGAGTTTTTCTCTGATGAGTTGGTTGTAGAGTATTCATCTATCGTGCTGAATTGGTAGATGTTTTCTGTCATGGTGTCGAGCAGCTTCCTTGCTTCTTCAGGAGTTTTGAGTGTAAAACTACCTCCACTTGAAGAATCAATATAAACTCGATCTTCGTAGAGAAGTCCATCATAGAAATTCTGAATCAGCAGTGCTTCACTCAGGTTGTGATTAAGGGCAGCTGGCGCAAATCTTGTTGTACCTCTCCCAATATTGGTGCCACTTCTCGCCAGATAATTGTTGACAAGTAGTGATTCTTCTTTTGACATCTGCACGTTTCGCTTCTAGAAAATACTTGTTCAAGATGTTGTCTCCAATCCTTTCCAGGAGGTTATGGATTTTGATGATAAGCTCACAAACCAGCTCCTTGCTTTTTCCTTCAAGAGTGAGTGGAAAAGTTCGAAGTTTAGCTTGTTCTTCAGGCATCCTAGTGATTGCAGCACACTTAATAAAGAAAACTTGCAGGTGCTCATGAGGATTCTCATGAGGCTCTCCTTGAAAAATCGGCAACATACGGATTAGTCCTGACTTCAGTTTGTATGTCATATCCAAGGCTGGATAGTCAATACATAGGGGCGGCACTTCACAATTGAAATTCAGCTCCCTTAACGAACGTGGTTGCTCCATTGAATTTTTCCTACAAAATAAAAGAAGATCAAGTGCAAATTAAAATAGAAAAATAAAGAAGAAGAAAAATAAAACGCAATTTCCCCGGCAACGGCGCCAAAATTTATGATCGGTCGTCAGCAAATCATAAAAATAAAATTCTAAACAAATTCCTAACTAAAGCAGATAGGGCAAGTAAGGGTCGAACCCACAGAGAATAGGTTATTAATCTTTTTCTTAAAACAATTAAACAAATTAAAGAGAATTTTTATAGTGAAATTAAACCTAATCAAACTAGCAATTAAAATCAATCAAGAGAACAATCAAGAAAATTAAAGAAAACAATTAACAAGAAAGCAGTGAATAATCAAGAAAACAATTGATAAAAACCTCCAACATAGAATTAAAATCCCTCTTGACAATTATAACATGGATCATTGATATCTAATAATTATGAAATCATAGAATAGCTTGTTGGAATTAATTCCTAAATCACCTTAATTAGGTAAGATTACTCGTCAAAGCTTAAATTACCCCTTTTTCCTCCTAACTAATCAATTAGCCATCAAGCCTTAAAGATTTGTTAGGAATCAAAGCATTAAGAACTAGTAATTTATACAAACACAAAGAGCAATTTCTCACTCAAAGTTCCTTATCTCCCTTGGAAGGGACTTCCGTCCTCCCCCAATTGCTACAAACAACCAAGCCGGAACGTCAATCCTCGACTTGATCTAGCTAATGTTAACTTAATTTATCATGAAAGTGTCGGCTCAATCAATCAAAACAAGCAACATAGAATTAAAACAGAGATCAAAAGAATACTCTAACAATTATCATATCTAAGCACAAAATCTCACCAATATATAAGTCAAGAGATCAATTAAATTCTACATTGGAGTTAAGAAAAGGATTACTCACTCATAAATTGAGTGAGCATCCAAAGAATAAGAAGAAAAACTTATCTTATGGATGGGAAGAGAAGGGGGCGGCGGCACTAGGGTTTTTGTCCTCCAAAACTTCAACAATTCTACAAAATAATTTCTAGATCTACATGTACTAAAAACCTAGACCTAAGGTGCCTATTTATAGTTGAAATAACCCTAGGAATTCCAATCCTAACTTGGAAAGGAGTCTAGGACGGTTTAGGGTCTAACTTGGAGTCCAAGTTAGATTAAAAGTCATCCTAGAGTGGAATCCAAGTTAAAATAGGATCCTGAAATTTTGCTGAATTCATGCAGGAACTTCGACAGCATTTTTGGGCTCGAAAACGGCAGAACTGGATCTTGGACTTCAAAGGAAAGTTGTAGCTCTCGGAGTTAGCTTTCCAATGAGTACTCATGGTCTTCAATCAGAGGTCTGAGCAGAAAGTTATGATTTTTCTACCAAAACTGCGCCTGAATCCTAATCCTATTAGGACTAGAATCGGGAATCTACGGGATTTGGATATTTCCTTGGATTTAGGAGTCATTAATTGGGATTTTAATTCCAATTAATATTTTATATGGGCTGAGTATTTTCCCACATAAATTATCCATAAATACCAAAGCTTGAGAACTTATCCATGGCTTGTCTTCAATTAAAGCTCCAATCTTCAATCCTTGCTTCTTGAAATAATTCATCAAAGTCTTCAAATCTCCAATTTGTCTTTAAATGGTTTTTAAACACGAACTTCGAATCTCCAAATCTATGCTCAAAATTGCTTTGCTAAAATCTGTGTAAAAAGTCATCAAAATAGCTCTAAAAGAGGTGAAAAATAACAATTTCTCAATTTCACATCACTTAGGAACTTAAAACACAATTATCATCAAAATAGCATATAATTAAGCATAAATAGATCCAAAAACATAATAAAATAGCCATAAAAATAGGGTTGTTTTTGGCTCAATCAGATTCCACCCCCTTCAAGTCTTGTAAGTTCTCTTATGCCTCTCATGGATTTTTCCAAATCCATGAGTAGCTAAATTCTTAATACTTCTTATCCTTTGATGATTTTAATCAATTAATTATGGTGAGATTTGTGTGCTTATAATTTGATGTTTGTTCTTGGTTGATAGTTTGCTAATCTCTACTTTATTTTACGATCTTGATAATTATTGATTTAGAACGGCCACTATTGATATGATTTGATAGATCTATAGTTAAATCAAGCTTAGAATTAACACCTCAAGTTTCATTGTGTGGTAACAAATTGGAGACAGTCTAACCAACGTCCAATGGGATTAGTTTACCTTATTTTTGTTGTTTAATGGTGATAAGTGCGGTTATACTTGTTATGCATGTGTGAAAAATAATTGTTCTTAATGCTTTGTTCCTTGGTATTTTTTAAGTCTCAAAAGGGAAATTAATTGCTAAGTGAATGATAGGGATAATTTAAGACTCAAAAGGGAAATCTTATCTAATATACATGTTAAGGTTCGCCCTAGACCAATTATTAGTCAAGAATAAAATATTAAATCCATCTTTTAAATCAATGATCTATAGTTAATTTGATTGATTTCTACCATTGAAGAAGAAGTATGTTTTGTTGTTATTGTTTTCTTTATTAATTGGCATAGTTTAGATTTAATTTAATTTGCCTTGTTCTTAGTTTAATTGTTTTCTTTTTAATTGTTTTATTCAATCCCCTGTTTTTGAGTAATTCTTTTGAGAAGATTCTTGAAGATTTTATCTTTGGATAAGTCTATTCCCCTTCTCTATGGGATTCGACCCCTACTTGCCCTATCTACTTAGTTAGGTTTTGTGGGGATTATTTTTATGATTGCCGACAACCGATCATAAATTTTGGCGTCGTTGCCGGGGTAGAAAGGAAAAGACTAATCTTAAGGATTTTCTCTTGATTCTGCTAAAAAAATTTCTTTCTTTCTTTTATTTAGTTTTTTGCGTTTTAAGAAAAATATTTGCGATTTCAAATAAAAAAATCATTGTTTTCCGTTTTCAATTTTAATTTTTGTTTAAGAACTTTTACTACTAATTTTTCTTTTAAGTTTTTGTTTTTCTAGAAAAAGATCCAATGGAGCAATCACGTTCGTTAAGGGAGATGAATTTCAGTTGTGAAGTGCCACCCCTCTGCATTAATTATCCAGCAATGGATATGTCCTACAAACTGAAGCCAGGAGTGCTCCGCATGTTGCCAATTTTTCAAGGTGAATTCGATGAGAACCCTCATGAACACCTGCAAAGTTTCTTTATCAAGTGTGCTACAATCACTGGGATGCCTGAAGAACAAGCGAAGCTTCGAACTTTTTCAATTACTTTGGTAGGGAAAGCAAAAGGCTGGTTTTTGAGTCTGCCACCGAAATCCATAACTACATGGAAGGGATTGGAGACAGCATTCTTGACCAAGTACTTTCCAGAAGCAAAGCGAGTTGATGTCAAAAGGAAGATCATTAACTGTCAACAACTACCCAACGAAAAGTGGCACCAATATTGGGAGAGGTACAACAAGATCTGTGCAAGTTGCCCCTACCACAACTTAAGTGAGACGCTTTTAATTCAATATTTCTATGATGGGCTCTTCTACGAAGATCGAAATTACATTGATGCCGCCAGTGGAGGAAGTCTGACGCTCAAAACCCCTGAAGAAGCAAGGAAACTGCTCAACACTATGGCTGAAAACGTGTATCAGTTCAATACCACTAATGAAACATTGTTATCTAAGCCATCCAAGTCAAGATGTGAACGATTAAATAACTTAGAAGCAACTATGAGTTCGATGGCTGCTCAACAAGGAGATTTGGTGAAAATGGTTACAAACCTGATGACTATGTTTTCACAAAACCTCATGCAGCCATTTTCATGTATACCTCAAGTGTATACAAATGAGCATACAAGTGAGTTGAACAAGACACAAGGATATGGAGTCAATTCAATTGAAGAAACTCAACAGTGGTATGCACAAAAGAGGGAATTGTCTGATGTTCCATCTCCACCTGCGATATCACCACCTTCTGCACCTGTTTTCCCTATAAAGCCACCACCAGTTGCTGTACCTAGTGAGCAAGTGCCAAGGGACATGGAGATTTCAATCAGAAGCGAGGAAAACTCAGTCAAAACCAAGGAGGATCGACCTCCTTCACCATCAAAACCTTCTCGACCTCGATCAAGATTCGAAGGGATGAAAGAGATGGAAACTATTTACGTCCACCACTGTTTCCTCAAAGGTTTGCACCGTGAAGAAAGACATGTTGTGAAGAAAGCCAGCTCGATCCACTTCGAAAGATGGAGGTAAACATTCCTTTAATTGCTGCAATTAAAGAAGTTCCTAAAGAACGATGGAAGCACGTTGACTTGGAAGAGACTACACAAAGACATCAAGAACCAGAAATTGAAGCTCATGGGAAAAACCTATCCATTCTGAAACAAGTAATATTGGAGGAGGATTTCATGATATTGCTGACATCCCAATCGTGAAGGAAGTTAAAGGAGTATCAAGTGAAACAATTAATGATTTGGAACCATATGAACTTGATTTGCACGACTCCTTTCAATTTTTCTTCAATGACGATGATGTCCCTAGCATAGCCGGCGTCCCTACTCCACCAAAGGAGGTTTCCAAGATTGTGCAAGAAGAATCAATGACGTCGAAAGAAGATATCAAGATGGACATCCCTCCACCTTCTCCTCCAAGACTTGTCAAGCCCAAAGAAGAGCCACCAGATGATGAGCAACTCGGACATCTCAAACTAAAAGACACAAGTGTGCAAGATTTTGTTGACAACCAGCTTTTGGAATATGAAAATCAAGATTTCTTGGGAATCAACAAGCTTCTTGAGTCTGAATGCTTTAGAGAGATCAAACACGAGGAATGGATATCTATGGATTAATTCTTTTCGAAGGACAAGAAAATTTGCCAAGACGAGGACACTTTCCAAAGACACGATGGGAGTAATGTCAATCAAGAATGCCGAAAGCACCCATTGCATCAACCACTCACGGCAACAAAGATGGCATTGCCATTCCTAGCCATTCATGGAGTCGCCCTCAACATAATTGGTAATTTCTTTCCTTATCTCTTCTTTTCACTTTCATATTTTTGTGCTCATATTCTACATATTTTACCATATTTGCTTTATGCTTTGAAGTGGTATGATCCACCCTAACAAGGGGAGATGAAGGAAGGTCTAGCCAAAGACATTAAAGAAAGTCGCTGCTTGGGAGGCAACCCAAGTAGTTACTAACATTTTAATTTTCTTTCTAGTTTTGTTTTTGTTTTTCTTTTCGGATTTCATATTAAGGATTCGAAGGCGAGCAATTGGAGCTTACGTTTTTGGAGATTGCAAGAAGAAATTGAATGGAGCTTATGCTTGGAAATAGAGAAGCTTTCTCAAACCCTACCTTCGTTTTCTTTTCCTTGCATTGATTTGAATGATTATTGCTTTGATTGATTGTCTATTCCTTGATTTGAATTAGTTGTTTGTATTTCTTTTCTATGTTTTCTATGCTTCGATTTGGATCTTTATTATGACTCATATGCTATGATTGCTATGATTGATGCTTTGAATTGCTTGAATTACTTGATTGGGTGCACACTATCTTTGTGAGTCAAGTCTTTCATTAGCACATTCATCTATTTTTCAAAGGAATCCACACTTTTCACACATGTGCACATTTTTGTTAAAATTCATACATTGAGGACAATGTGTCTTTTAAGTGTGGGGGAGAGAGTCTACATGCATAGATCCATACCATGAAATTTTTTGAAAATTTTGAATTTTTCATACATATATTAAGTGATTGATTTGATTATGATTGATGAATGCTTAGAATTTTTAAGAATGCTTTATTCATTGATTGATTTTTAGCATGTTATCTTATTTCTTAGAATTAGGTATAATTAGAGTTTGTGATAAAAGCTTATTATTTATTGCTTCTATAATTATCTATTTCTAGAGCATGTGTTTAATCTTTGTTGAAATTACAATTATGAAACTATGTTATGGATATGTCAAGAACAAGTGTGGGGGACTACTTATATAAAAGGGTAGTTTTGAAAAAAAAAAATTGTTTTCATAAAAGAAGTGTTTTCATGCAAGAGGAGAAGAGGTATTTTTGATTCACCTTTCCATAGTTGTCACTCTTTTAAACAAAAGGCGTTAGTAACCCTTAAAGAGGATTAGAGGCATGGAATTGCGGAAATATTGTCCCTCTGAAAAAATAAATAGAGGGAGTCCCTCTAGAGTGCTAGTAACCTTTAAATAAAAATAAAAGGGAGTTATTAACCCCAAATCATGAACACTTCGAGGTTAGTAACCTCAATTTTCTAAAAAAACTAATTACCAAAAATCTATTATAACCCACGAAAGCCCTTGATTTGTATCCATGACATTATTTTCCTTTGAGTAATGGAGATTAAGATGAAGACATAAGCTTATGGAAAGAAGTAATTATAAGATGTGATGAAATATGAGTGATTAGAACTACTTTAACTATAGTTACTTAAGAATAAAGATGCTTGCTATTTCTTGATCTTTTGAATTGAGTGGTCTTATTATTCTTTGTTATTTTAATTTCATGATTGCATTAAATCTTGATATGTGTATGCATTCAAAATTGATTTTTCAAAAAGATCAAACATAGATTTGTACAAAAAGTGTGTTGTTTTTCATACTAACCCATAAGTCTATCGAGTCAGTTTAAACATGTTTGTGGGTGTCGTCCTAGTTAAGTAAACCCTCAGGAGACTATAACTCTTCTAGTGTAGACATATATTGGTTTAAAGGCTTGCGTCACGTGCTAAGTGCCGTCGTACACCTACGAAAGTGGAATCTTTTTATGCATTAGTTCATTGTTTTCATTTTCTTAGTTTTTATGCATTAGACCCTATTTTTATGATCTTTCCTATGCTTTTTGGTATTTTTATGTGTGATTTAACCCTATTTTGTAAGTATTTGTGTTTTTAGCTCTTGAAGACAAGAAAAGTGGAAACTTGTTGTTTTTCACTATTTTTGGAGCTAAATTGATGACTTTTTGCACAAATATGGACTTAGCATTTTGGAATGAAGATTTGGAGATTTGAAGTTCGTGATTGAAGATTTATTGAAGATAATTTGAAGAATTGAAGACCATCGAAGAATTATTTCAAGAGGCAAGAATTGAGGATTGAGCTTAAATCGCGAAGGATTGAAGATAAAGCTACGGAGATTACCCTGAAGCACTGAAGCCTTGGAATTTTGGATATTTTATATGGGATAATACTCAGCCCATATAAGCCCACAATTGGAGTTAAAATTCCAATTCGTGCTGCACAAGCCCAAGGAAATATCCAATTCCCGCATACTAGTCCTAGTTGGATTAGGATTCAGCGCAGTCTCGGTAAAACGGTCATAAGTTTCTGGTCAGACCTCCAAATTAGGCCCGTGAGTAGGTTTTGGAAAGCTAACTCCGAGATCTACAACTTTTCTTTGAAGCCCAAAGCCCAGTTCTTCCATCTTCAAGCCCGAAATTGATGTCGAAGTTACTATGCGATTCCAGAATTTTCCAGGATCCTATTTTCACTTGGATTTCGGCTCTAAGAAGACTTTTAAGCCAACTTGGAGACCAAGTCAGCCTCTAAAAACGTCCTAGAGTCCTATCCTAAGTATAATTGGAGTCTTTAGGTTATTGTTTCCACTATAAATACTCACCTTATGTAACCCTAGAAAACAATCTCTCATAATTTTATTCTTCTACCTTTCTTAAATTTTGTTTTTGTTCTAGTTTTAGGCTAAGGGTGCCGCACCCTCTCTTTGCATAGAGAGGGGCGGCAATCCTAGGGTTTTGCTAAGGAGATTCCGCCCCCTTCAAGTCTTGTAAGTTCTCTTATGCCTCTCATGGATTTGGAAAAATCCATGAGTAACTAAATTCTTAATACTTCTTATCCTTTGGTGATTTTAATCAGTTAATTATGGTGAGATTTGTGTGCTTATAATTTGATGTCTGTTCTTGGTTGATAGTTTGCTAATCTCTGCTTTATTTTACGAACTTGATAATTATTGATTTAGAACGGTCGCTATTGATATGATTTGATAGATCTATAGTTAAATCAAGCTTAGAATTAACACCTCAAGTTTAATTACATATTAATTGTGTGTGGATATTAGGATTTACCGGTTCAACTCCTCTGCCGGAATTCCAAATGATTGGTGCTATAAATGTATTTGCAATAATGGTTGATTCATGGGTAATCTATTGACATTCCAGTTTTGTTTTCCTTTCGTCTTCATTTCTATTTGGGTGGGTTTCTTCTTCCCTAACATTTTTCTGAATTGGTTTCACATGGACTCCATTTTGTTTCCTAAAATTTCCAGGAGGACTTTTGATAAGATCCTTTCATTTAATTTACCAGTGCCTTAGGATGGCATAACCTAAAGTGGGGAGCTTTCACTTCTCTCCGCAACATTTTGAGGTAAATCTAGATTTATTTGTTGATTATATTATTTGATACTTAAATTTAACATTTCCTTATTCCTCTTTTATTTTACAATTTTTTTTATTCATCATTCGACTACATGCTCCTTGACTACAAAAAATTAGGTCTTCCTTATGCAGAAGCCAAATTCTTCCACCTAGCCGAGTTCATTAATTTAACAATTGCAATCAAGATTAAAAAATGACCGCAGCGTACTATGTTTTTTTTAGATAATCAACATACATTTCAAGCAACAATTAATGTTAGCTTTATTTTGAGAATATTAGCTTTATGTTGATGAATTACCTAGAGATGAAGTAGAATTTAGGTAATATACTTTTAGAATGAAAAAGAGGTCATGTGTTTTGCTTTATATATGCGAATTATTTGTTTCGATGTATGAGTTTCTCCTAACTGATTAACTTACAGCCAATGCATACCTTCTTACTAACCGACTTAAACAACTACAAAAAACATAGGTCTAATAAGAAGATGACTGCAGCGCAAGCGCAGGCCGCCCTGCTTGTAATTAATTTATGCTTAAGTGGGGATAAGTGGTGAAGTATTGCCTTTATCTTATTGTTTTCTATTTAATTGCTTTCGTGACAACCAAATTGCTTTCTTCATCATTTGTTGCTTTTAATATGTTTTCTTTCTTAGTTGTGTTGCTACAGTTAATTCAGGTTGTTTGTGGGATCGACCCTGACTTGCCCTATCTACCTGTTAGAGAGAGTTTGTTAGGTTTTTATTTTATGATTGTTTGACGACAGCTATCACTTCCTTTGGTAAAGTAGGGACGTAGACCATGCTTGGCACATCATCTTCATCATTGAAGAAAAATTGAGGAGAGTTTTGTGAATCAAGCTCATGTGATTTTAAATTTTCTATTGTCGCGCTTGACACCTCGTCAATTTCCTTCATGATTGGGACTTCCGCAACTTTATGAAATTCACCTCCCATCTTGCTCATATTACATGATTCAGAATGGGTAGGTTCTTCCCATGACATTGTTGCTTCGATCTCTAACTCATGACGTCTCTGTACACTCTTAACTACCTCTTCAATTAGCTCCTTTTGCTCCTTGAGAGTTTTCAAAAACAAGCTTTTATCACTTAGAGAGTCACCACCACAGGCATCTATTATCATTTTCCTATCATTGTCTTGCATACCAAAATAGAAAGACCTAATAAGTTCTTACTCAGGGAGCTTATGGTTGCTATCACACAATCTGTTGAATCTCTCCCAAAATTGGTGTAAGTCTTCATTCGGCATCTGTTCGCATAATAGAATCCGTTTTCGAGCACGAACTTCAGCTTGAAATATTAATTCCTGCTCCATTGTCACAAAACAGTTTAAGAGAATCTTAGGTGTTGGTGTGGCTTTATCTTCCACTTCTTTGTTGTTTCTTTCCTTCCCCGGCAACGGCGCCAAAATTGTAATCGAGTCGTCGGTAAATCACAAAATAATCCCCACAAAACCTTAACAAATAGCTAGGGCAAGTAGGGGCCGAATCCCACAGAGAAAGTTGGAAATGAATATTGAAAACAAAGCACTTAAAAACACTTAAGAAATAGGGGATTAAAAATCACAATTAAAAAACTAAGAAAAGTAAAACTAAACTAGAAAACTAATTAAGAAAACAATAATTAAAAGCATACTTCCTTTCCAATGGTAGAAATCAATGAATTAAAAATATGGATCATTGACACAAAACATGAATTTGATATAATTAATTATCAAATTCGGCAAGTATCAATTTTACGCCAATCTATAAATAGAGGTAAAACATCAAACAAGCTTCATTCAATAACCCCAATTAAATAATTGGTCTAGGTTTCAAAGCCTTACTTCAATCCCTAACATGCAAAGTAGATAATCCCTTACAATTATGCCTCAAAATTACCCCTAATATTCAGAATAATTCCTTACAATTACGCCTCAGAATCATCAAGAATAAAGCATTAAGTATTGCATGCATAATAAATATAACCAAACCTATCTCCACCTAATCCTTTCGGCCTATAGGTTTCAATAAGGATTACCAATTCCATTGAACCCAACACCATTGGAGAACAATTTGCTACCTCACAACCAAATCAATACAATTACACCTAGATTTGATTTAACTAAAGATTATTCTTTCTACATATCCCTAGTGCACACCTAGATCAATAACATTAATAAACTTAGAAAACATAACAAAAATTAATAACCTATTTAATAAACTCATGAATTGAGTGGAATCCATAAAATAACAATGAAAATAAGAAAACTTACAGACTTCTCCAGCCTTGGGCGGCTGCCCAAGGAGAAAGAGAGAAAACGCAGACCTAATAAGAGTATATGATTGTAGCTAAGAATTATTGTGTTTAGGGTTTCTACTTAGGTGGATATTTATAGGAGGCTACCTAGGGTTCCAATTAGAGTTAGGATTGACTTAAACTAACCCTAGGGTCGTGCTTAGCTGTTGAGTATGTCTCCAAGTCGGTTTGAATAAGTTAAATGGGCTGAAATAAGTGCAAACCACAATCAGGCCCAAAACTGCTACTGTCCGAAATCTTTAGGGGCATTTTCGTCCATCTTAATGGCAAAACTGGGACTTAAGATCTTCAGCAAAGTTATAGATCTTTGAGTTAGCTTTCCAACGCACACTGAATCACCTCAATCGGAACTTTGAAGAGAAAGTTATGAATTTCTCCCCAAAGTCTCGCTGAAATCGGATCCAATTGGAGTAGCTTCAAGTGGAAGACACAAGGGCTGAGCGCACTTTTGCTAGCCCGATAGTTCCTAGGTGCCCAGCAAATATGCCCAGACACCCAGGTTGTAAGCCTATGCGCCCAGGTCAACTGGCGACTCGTTAGCATATCTTCTCTTCTTGACTCAATCATCAATGTTCTTGATCTCTTCACCTTGGAAACTTGTAGCAATAATCTTCATGGCTTCTTTAAGCATCAAAATCATCTCCAAAGGTTCTTCAATCACGAGCATCAAATCTACAAATCTTCCTTGAAAAATCCACTTGCATATTTGTGCCATATTTCAATCAAAATAGCTCCAAAAATTGTCAAAATCATCATATTTGCACTTTTCATCTCTTGAATACCTATGAACACAAATATTAAGATTATAAGACATAATCAAGCATAAAATCTTCTAAAAACATAGGAAAATGATCATAAAAATAGGGCATAATTTGGTATAATCATCATATATACCATATTTTAAGTTTCATTGGTTTTATGCTTTATTACATAAATGATTAGTAGCTTGTTATATAATACTAGGTTACCAAACTTTCATAATTAGTTGGTACTATTTATTTTTTTGATAATTTTTTATTCTTTTGATTCCTTTATTTCATTTGGTGTGGTTGATGTATCATTGGAACAATTAGAGCTGGCAAAATGAATCCGAAACCTGAATCCCGCCCGAACCCGCCCGAGCCCGAACCTGAAATTACCCGAGCCCGAGGCTGCCCGAGCCCGAACCAGAAATAATTTGAATTTAATAATAATTTATAAAATAAAATATTTTATTGGTTAGAAAAAAAACATATTTCCTTTTAATATTAAATAAAACCATTATATATATGAATATAATAAAATTTATATAATAATCATCACAATTAAATGATTCATTAATCAATATAAAAAGTGCTAAACTACTAAATATATATAATTAGATATATATATATATAACTTATATAACTTAATGCAAAAGACTAAAAAGTACCGTATAACTAATTAAAGTATAATTAATTAAATACATGAAATTTTAATTTTTTTTAAAAAAAATAAAGAGTCTACAGAAGCAGATGATGAAACAGAAGCAAAGGTTTAAACCGAAAGTTCTATCCTTATTCAATCTAGTCCCTTATTTTAGTTCAGTTCAATCCCCAAAATTCTTTAGTGGTTCAATTAAGGGTCTATCAGCTTTTAATTTGTTTAATTTAAGACTTTCATTTTAATTATTTGTTTAATTTCATGCTTAATTTGTTTTAATTTGCAATAATTTAGAATTGATTAGCATTAATTAATTTAAATTAGTAATAAAGTATATGTATTTTATATTTAATTCAATTAATTTAAATGTTGCACGCCACTTAATAATGGTTGGTGACCGTAGTCTTTCTGAAGAAGGGTTTTCATTTTTCAACGAATGGTCGAGTTTTCGAAACTCTCTGAATGTCTCTATGGATGAGATTGTTCTTTCGCTATTAATCATTTGTTAGTAATTTTTAACAATTATTCAATCTTTATATATATATATATATATATATATTGATAATAATGTTATATTATATTATTATATTATATATTATCAATAAACTTATAATATAAAAGATGAAACAATTATTTTTATTTAAAAAAATCTTTAAAAAGAGCTCACACATGAAATGGGATGAGCCGGATCCAAATCGGACTCTGAATATCGAATCGAAATCAAACTCGAGCCCGAACCTGACCTGAGCCCGAACCCGAGCCCTACCCGAGACCGAACCTGAAAATACCCGAACCCGACATAACCCGAGGCCGAAAATACCCGAACCCGACTTAACCCGAGCCCGAAAAAACCCGAACCCGCCCGAGCCCGCCCAATTGCCAGCTCTAGGAACAATAACTACATTTGGGTGTCTTCCTCTGTATAGAACACTATATTAAATGTTGCAACATCATTCCAGTTCAATGTACTTAATTTTGTTTACAATATTTAGGTCGTTCAATTCTTATAAAAATAATGCTTCAATTTCAGTTATTTCAGTTTTCTAGCCTATTAAATATCATAATACCATTGAAATTGAAATTCCAGGTTTTCTTCAGAAAAATTTCACCCATAAACAACCAAAAATATAATCATTAAACCCAAAATATAAAATATACTACTACAAACATCGCGGCGTCTTCTGAAGACAACGCCGCTACCTAGAGGCGTCTTCCGAAGGAAACACCGCCGTATTATAATGCCATACATTAAACAATACGCACTATATAGGGGCGTTTGGGATACAAAAAAAGCCCCTATATGGTGGCATTTTGATGGAAAAACGCCCTTATATGGTGGCGTTTGTCTCAAGCAAAACGCCACCATATAAGGGCGTTTGTTCAATAAAAACGCCACCGTATAGGAACGTTTGTTCATATAAACGCCACTTACTTTCCTAGGCGGGCAATGGATGTCATTCATGGCGTTTGTTAAACGCCGTTATAGACAAAAAAAAACGCCGTTATACGGTAGCGGCGTTTATGTATAACAACGTCGTAATATGTCGCGACGGCCCATATAGCGGCGATTTTGGCAGCGTTGTAAGCAAATGCCGCTAGGCATTGTTGCGGCGTTTTTATAATACCGTAATAGACAGAAAAAAAAACACCGCTATTGGGCTGTTTTGTGGTATTGTACTATTTTTCTATTTTCTAAAATGGAAAATACTTTTCTCCTTACATTCAACATAAACCTAATTTTTACATGGGACCCGTCACTTTATATCAAAATTCAAAGTCAAACAATGTAAAGTAACCAACAAATATCAATTTTCTAGAAACTTTGTGTCAAACACAAAGTGCACGCTCAAAGTGGAACGGAGGGAATACTTTTTTTCTATTATAGGTAGTGTACTATTTTTCTATTTTCTAAAATGGAAAATACTTTTCTCCTTACATTCTACATAAACCTAACTTTTACATGGGACTCGTTACTTTATATCAAAATTCAAAGTCAAACAATGTAAAGTAACCAACAAATATCAATTTTCAAGAAACTTTTTGTCAAACACAAAGTGCACGTTCAAAGTGGAACGGAGGGAATAAGTTATTTGGGCTAAGGCTCCAAACGGGTCGGTGGAGTTTTTCGGTTTTTTGTCGGTTTGAAATTTTGAAGGATGGGTAACTGATCACTGACCGACAGGCTATAGGAACCGCCAGCCACCAACCGCGTCGTTTCAGTCTGTTAGTCGGTTTCTATAGCCTGTCGATTTGTTCAATAAATTCTGCAATTAGTCTTCAATTCTGAATTCCTTGATGCTCTCCATTTATTAAACTTAAAGAGGAAAATCAAACTAAGTAACATGGCTATATGAAAGTTACAGATTTTCAAGTAAGATATCTCCCCAATATGATTCTGAAAAGATTCAATATGCATTTGGATATTAGGGTTCATGAATTGAAACCATCAAAATTGAGAATACCGCATTGAGAAAAAATCCCGATCTATGGAGACCCACATAGGGTTCAAATTTAAAACTGGGAAAAAAATTAGGGTTCATGAAGATTGGGGTCGAATTTTTGGACTTATAAACAAGAAAAGAAGTTGAAATTTACATGGGGAACAAGAAATTTGAAGGAAGAAGACTACATTTCCACTCAAGATTTGGATCGAATGGGTTTGCTTTAGATTTTGGTGACTGAGAAACGGAGGAGAAAGTGAGAAAGAAAGAAGAGAGAAGAGAGAAGAGAAATCATTTATGTCGAGGAAAAGAGAGAGAAGGAAAGATAAATAAAATATATATAAAAAAATATGATGCAATATAATTGATATAGGAGTAATTTCTTCTGTTTTGGGCTTTGCTAATAGCTATTGTAAGGGCTTGGCCCATAGGAAGTTTAAGCTTTTGTCCATTTTGTTTGGTGGGGTACAAGTACCAATTTGTCGAATGAATGAATTGTCTCTTATTCCCTATTCTTTAAGCTATGTTTCTTCCTCTGTTTTATGGGCAAAGCCGCTGGCTTTTGCATTCAAAAATCCCTTCTTCTTCTTGATCCTTTTTTCTTCTATTTCTCGTCCAAGTTACCATTTTTAGTGTATCTAAATATATATAATATATACTAAATGTTATTTGAAAGACCCAGGAAATTTACCAAAGGCCCCTTTTGAGGGTCGATGAGGAGGCTCTATTTGAACTTTTTTTGTCCTTTTCTATCTTTTCTCACTTGCCAAATTACTAAGAAGACCTTAGGTTAGTTTCTAGTCAGTTCTTGCCCTTGAGTCTTTTTCTGTAATTATCCTTTCCTTTCACATAAATGTTATAATAAATTCTATCCCCCTTATTTCTACTTTTGCTAATGAACGCTAGAACTGTAACCTCTCTTCAGGCCTTTCATGTCCATATGAAGAAGAGAGTAAACTTAGTTTTTGTTTAAGTACTATACACTTTAGAGGAGGAAACAAAATTGAAGGTATTGGACATGTCCATGTACAAACTAATATTTACTATTTATTGCTAACTTTAGGGCATATGCTCAATGTTAATAGTATAGCCTTTTAAAGATGCAACACATTTAAAATCATAGTACTTTCGAACTTTCCTACGCATCAAACAATTTAATTCGAATAGAAAATTATTCAAAGAAGTAGATTTCTGAACGCCCGACGCGTCATCGCGGGCCGATCCACTTGTAATTATTATTAAGTATTCGGTCAGTTATTCGGTTGGGTTTTGGACACAAACCCACGAGCTGATAACCAACCGATCAACTCCCCTCACCATCGGCTTCAACCGACGCACCGATCGCCACTAGCTCGAGCGTTGTTTTTGTCGTCTGTGGTCCGTTTCGTCGGTTGCAGCCGATGAATGCCCAACCCTAATTTGGGCTTTTGTTATTGTTGCATTGGGCTTTTGTTATCGAATTAAAATAATATATATATATATATATATATATACTAATTATAATATGAAATCCTGAGTTTATCTCATGAGTTGACTAGGAGTCAAACACAGTTTTAAACAAATTCAAAACAAAATAAAAATTACTCATCTTAAATAAAACTACCCATTGGAGGATAAATATAATAATTATTATTTTATTTATATCATTTTAAAAAAACTATACATTTAGAAAAAACTGTCACAAACTAATATATTTAATTATTTTATTTTCATATATACTCACGTAGTAAATACCATATTATATCGTATGGTATATAGCTGTATAAAGCCCAAGGGTTTTGGTGAAAAAAAAAAGCCCAAGGGTTTATGAAAAAAAAAAGCCCAAAGGGGTTTATGAAAATAAATAAATAAATAAAGCCCAAGGGTAAATTAGTCAGAGGAACTTCTATCCCCAGACAAATCCTCCCAGTTCCACCACCGTTATTCGGCTTCGGCAGAGCCAAGCAATTCCAGCGAGGCTGTCTGTAACTTAATCCAGGGTTTAGTTTAACTATCTTATACTCTCTGAAATAGATTTTGTTGCAAAGTTTAGCAATCCAATATCATCTCATTACAATTTAATCAATTTCATATAAGTCCATGGCTGTATCCTTTTCCAACCACTCTCTGTTTTCTCCTCGCCTATCTCCTTCTTCCTCTTCAGAAGAACCCAGATTACCCTTTTTAACCATTAACTCTCCCTACCAAAAACCTCTCTTTTCGAAACTTATTTGTGGGTTTTCTCCATCTAAGCTTTCATTCCCCTTAGGAACCTACAAACATCACAGACGGGCTACTTTAATGGCCTCTTATTCAACCAAAGGATCTGCTTCCATGGTAAGTCCTCTTTCTTAGGTTCTGCTTTTTTGATTCAAAGGTTTTTTTTTTTTAAAATTTATCTATTGATACCCTGTTCTTTGATTCAAGGTGTTTATGCTGTTGCATTGAAACAAAGTTGTTGGATTTCCTTCTCTTGGCTATCTTTGTGATATAATTGACAAAATTAGTTAAAGATGATAATTTGAATTGATAAGAACCAGAAGTTATCATTTTTAATTGTTTATAGAAATTTTAATTTTATAAATTACTTATAGCAGGATGATGTAAGGACATCAAATTTACCCAGTTTAAAGGCCATGATTAGAGTTTACAGGGAGGCTCTTCTCAGTGGAGATGATAGAATTGTATCTGAGATAGAGAGTAGAATAAACATTATAGAAAAGGAGAAGAATGAATTGGAAAAGAAAGTATTGGAATTGTCAGCAGAGATAACCACTGGAAAAGAGAAGTTTATTCGTTTACAAGCTGATTTTGATAATTTCCGGAAAAGATCGGAGAAGGAGAGACTTACAACAAGGTTTGACGCCCAGGGGGAAGTGATTGAGAGTCTCTTGCCAATGGTGGACAGTTTTGAGAGAGCCAAGGAACAATTAAAACCGGAAACGGAGAAGGAAACTAAAATAGATACGAGTTATCAGGGTATATACAAGCAGTTTGTGGAGATTATGAGGAGTTTGCGAGTGGCTGTTGTACCGACAGTTGGGAAGCCCTTTGATCCCTCTGTAAGTCTTTTTCTAATGCTGTACATGTATCTGCTCTTTTGTTGCTAGTTTGGTTCACTCTTATTGGAGAGTATATTGCAAGTTTTAAACATATATACATGGTTTGGTTTGTTGCCTATCAGCTTGAATTTTGAATAGAATTTCTTGAGAACAATATTCTGGTAATAGTATTAAGTATCCAAATAATCAGTCAAGGAGGCATTTTCTTTAAGTTTGCTTTGGCATTCTGTTCAATTTTTCTTGTTTCACTTTGTGTGTCAGGCCTGGCTTCAGTTTCAAGCCCATATGGTAGACTGATAACCTTTGGGGCTTGCAGCTGATGTCATGTGGTGTTAAGTGAGTAATGTCACATTTGGAAACCATAGGTTAGTCCATTATCAGCTGAAACTTGCTTTTAAATCTTAACCTCAACAGTTGAATGTTGTGCAGTCTGGTGATAAAAGTATGCATATCTAGGATCTGAATCAGGACATTCTAGGTCACAACTAGGAAAACTAGTAAGCAAGGGTTGCACTGCCTACTAGCTATAGTTTTTATCATTCAGTTCAGTTTGTCTGAATATCTGATATATAATCCAACTAGCAAAATTTAGTCTTCAAATTCTTGATTTAGGCCAAATTCCACTCCAGTATGTGAGATTTCATGTTATCGAGTTTTTCTTCCCGAAATTGAAATATGCCACTCAGAAATTTGATTGAAACAATAGACTTGTGGACTTTGATGATGGTCCTTAGCAGACGAAAATTAGCCAGTCGGTCATTTTGTTATGAATTCACTCGGTTCCACTGCTATTGCAGCTACATGAAGCAATAGCACGTGAAGAGTCTCAAGAGTACAAGGAAGGGATTATCATCCAAGAATTTCGTCGGGGATTTCTCCTTGGGGATCGACTTATCAGACCAGCAATGGTTAAAGTTTCTTCAGGGCCAGGTAACAAGAAAGCAAGTATGGCCTCTTAAAAATCTTCTGGGCAACCTGCAACAACTGGAGTGGATGAAAGATGATGTGGACTCATGAAATCAGTGATCCAAATGGTGATAGTTAACTTTCACTGGCAGTCTAACCATCTCATCAGAATGTGGAGGCTTTTGCTGTTGGATATTTGCTTTGCTATTTTTTGCCTGTGAAATGAGATCATTGTCATTGATGTTGTCAAATTCAATTCTGATGGGCCAGATTTTGGGACTTGCAGATTTTTGTGCTTCCTAAAGGGGGCAAAACACTTGTACAACTAACATTATTGACATTCATTGATTTGGTAAAGCATCCTTCTGTAATTGGGTTGGTGTACAATTTTTCTTTTATCCCATATTCAGAGTTCCTCAAATTCAACTTGTATTTGCTCTTTAAATTAGCTTTTCATGACAATTAATATGAGCAAAACATAATGTTAAATTGGCTCTTCAAATTAAAACCCGTGTCCCCATGCTGTTTCTAATTGCAGATTCCTCTTGAGTGAAATTAAAAAATAAAAATTGAGGAAGCTTAAGAAATGTCATTTTTCACTTTGGTGTAAATCCATGAATTGAATGAGCAAAACATAGTGGCCTACATTCCACGGTGGAATCTTGGCCCCCTTCCCTATCGAGGATAATTTATATATACTAGTCTCTACTTCCACGTCCATTGCACGTGATACTCGTGTTTAAATTAAATGAAAATTATAATAATAATTGAAATTTATTATACGTAGAGCTGTCAAAATCTGATCCGAACCCGATAACTCGTCCAATCCGACATAACCCGATTTGACCAAAAAAAGTAAACGACTCAAACCCGTCCTATTCAGACACGACAAACCTGTATATGCAGTTTGCTAAACTTCACCAGTAGTTAAAATATTCAAGGTTGATCCAATTGACCTAAATCTAGACCCGAAAAATCCAAAACCTGAATGACCCAAGGTCCAAACTCGAATCCGCCTGACCCAAGACCTAGTAGACCTGAACCTAGATGAGCCGAAACCCGAATGACTCGAGAAAATTACCTGACTCATTTGACTTAGAACCAGATTTAAACTACCAATACACACTACAAAAATAGAAAAACAAAGTCAATCACAAAAATTAGATTTTAAATAAATTTTTAACTTAATTTGTTAAAAAATTTAAATAGTTAATGATTAGCCAACTTATTTTAACTTTTAAACTTGATAATAATACTTTTATTAGTTTATATAATAATTGAAATGGATCCATAACTACCAAAAAAATCTCCAATATTTTAAAAGTAAAATGGTAAAAATAAAATATTTATTAAAAATATTCAATTTAATCGAATAAATATAGAGTTTTTAGTAGAATGATTGTAAAAAGTTTATTTCTAAAAAATATTGTAAGAGAAATATATTTTAAAAAATTCTAATATATCTAAGTATTTTTTTAAAATTAAAAATAGTAAAAATGATAACAACAAAATAGTTATAAGGATATTGGATTTAATTAAATAAAAATAGAGTTTTTAGTTGAGTAAAACTATAAAAGTATATTTAAAATTTTCTAATACATCTAAGTTTTTTTAATTAAAATAGTAAAATGGTAAAAATGACATAGTTATAAGAATGTTAGATTTTTTTAATTATACAGCAAGTTTTTATCAAGCAAAAAATTAATTATAAGTCAAATAAAATAATTGCACATTAGGGAAATAATAAAGTTTAATCATAATACATTATTATAAACTATCAAATAGTAAGATGTCAATCATAATAACTTTATAAATTAAAATGGTAAAAATAAAATAATTATAAAATATTGAATTTAATTAAATGAAAATAGAGTTTTTAGTAGAATAAAACTCTATATTTTGAAAAAAATAGTACAATGGTAAAAATAAAGTAATTATAAAGATATTAAATTTAATTGAATAAAAATAGAGTTTTTAGTAGAATAAAACTATAATAGTTAAGTAATGGTATTTAAGAAATATGTTTGAAAAATAAGGATATAATGATCGATTGAATTAAGAAAATAAAGGTATAATAATCGATTCAAAAGTTTTACAAAACTCGTACTTTTATATATAGTATAGATTTTCAAGAACCCAATTCTTTACCACTTAAAAATCTATCTACAAGTTGTGTCTTTCATTTCGTTTCTTCCTCCCGCCAAATGAGATGGTGATGATATCACTCTCATTAAGCCTCCAAAACATCCATTTTACTCCCAAGTATTCCCAAATACAACATGACCCAAAGAAGGATTGGAATTCAATTATCAAACATCAAACGAACCTCAAAAATGACCATGCAATTCTCTCTACTTATACCCACATGGAATCTCTGGGTTTAACACCCAGCAAAGCCACTTTGCCTTTGGTTTTAAAGGCGTGCGCAAAGCTAAAGGCAGTGGAAACAGGAAAGCGGATACACTGGAATATTCGAACCTCTAACTTGATGGACGATGTTCGAGTGGGGACTGCTTTAATCGACTTTTATTGTAAGTGTGGATTTCTTGAAGACGCGCGTAAGGTATTTGATGAAATGGTTGAGAGGGATTTAGTTTCGTGGAATGCGATGATATCAGGTTGTGTGAGGTGTGGGAGATTTGAGGAGGTGTTCTTTTTGGTGGTGAGCATGCAAAGAGAGGGTTTTATCCCAAACTCACGAACCTTGGTAGCCATGCTTTTAGCATGTGAAGAGATAGTAGAAGTCAGGTTAGGAAAGGAGATTCATGGTTATTGTTTGAGGAATGGGTTGTTTTTAGATCCTCATGTTGGCACTGCTTTGATTGGGTTTTATCTGAGTTTTAATGTGAGGGCTTCACGTATTGTGTTCGATTTGATGGCTGTTAGGAATACTGTTTGCTGGAATGCTATGATTAAGGGGTATTTTGATGTTGGAGAAAACATGAAAGCTTTGAAACTTTTTGAGAAAATGCTCATGGATGGGGTTGAATTTGATACTATTACAATGTTGGCTCTTATTCAAGCCTGTGCAGAATTTGGATCTCTTGGATTAGGTAATCAAATTCATCAGATGGCTATCAAGTCTTGTTGTAGCAATGACTTATTCATAGTAAATGCATTGCTTAATATGTATGCAGAGATTGGATGTTTGGAGTTAGCATGTAAATTATTCGATATCACCCCTAAACGTGATGTTGCTCTTTGGAATTCTATGATGTCTGCATATTTTGAATTTAGCTGTAACGAGGAAGCCACTAGTTTGTTTGTTAGAATGAGAACTGAAGGCTACAGAGATGATGAAAGAACTATTGTTATTATGTTGTCTTTATGTGCAGAATCAGCTGATGGTTTGAGAAAGGGTAAAAGCTTACATGCTTATGCAAGCAAGAGTGGGATGAGGATGGATGCCAATTTAGGGAATGCAATGTTAAATATGTATGCTGAACAAAATTGTATAGATTCTATCAAAAAGGTTTTCAATGAAATGAGTAATGTTGATGTAGTCTCATTTAACACATTGATCTTAGCTCTGGCCCGTAACAACTTGAGAATTGAGGCATGGGACGCCTTTGGCATAATGCGAGAATCTAACGTTGAACCTAACTCTTATACAATAATTTCAATCCTTGCTGCTTGCAAAGATGAATCTTGTCTTGATATTGGGAGATCACTACATGGTTTTGTGATAAAGCAGGGGATAGAAGTAAATGTGCCACTGAATACTGCACTAACTGATATGTATATTAACTGTGGTGATGAAGCAACAGCTTGGAATCTTTTTGAGAGCTGCCCCGGTAGAGATTTGATCTCATGGAATGCTTTGATTGCCAGTTTTGCTAAAAAGAACCAAGTTCATGATGCTTTTTCAACTTTTAACCGCATGATATCAGAAGCGGAGCCGAACTCAGTTACAATAATAAATATTCTCTCATCATGCACCCATCTTGCTCATTTGCCGCAAGGTCAATGTTTGCATGCTTATGTCATACGGCGGGTATCCTCTTTAGGTCACAGCTTGTCTGTTGCAAATGCGTTTATAACAATGTATGCAAGGTGTGGTTGCATGCAAAATGCTGAAAAAATCTTTAAAACTTTACCAAGGAGAAATATTATATCTTGGAATGCTATCATAACTGGCTACGGAATGCATGGTCGTGGTTATGATGCTATTCATGCCTTCTCACAGATGCTAGAGGATGGTTTCCAACCAAATGGAGTAACTTTCATTTCTACTTTATCAGCTTGCAGCCATTCTGGTATGATAGAGGAAGGCCTGCAGCTCTTTGATTCCATGATCCAGGAATTTCGTATCACCCCTCAGCTTGCTCACTATGGATGCATTGTTGATTTGCTTGGTCGTGCAGGCCGCTTGGACAAAGCTAGAGAGCTCATTGAATCAATGCCCATCAAGCCAGATGCTTCAGTGTGGAGAGCTCTGCTTAGTGCATATAGAGATCACGGTTATACTAAAGACGCTAAGGCCATTTTTGATAAAATTGTTGAATTGGAGCCAATGAACCCTGGGAATTATATCTTGCTTTGTAATTTATATGCTGCAGCAGGTCTCTGGTCAGAGGCCAAACAAATAAGAATAAATCTCAGAGAGAAGGGCTTGAGAAAGCCTCCTGGAATCAGTTGGATTGTTGTTAGAAGCCAGATTCACTCTTTTGCTGCTGGAGATAGATCACACCCAATGGCTGACAAAATCTATGCAAACTTGAATTTCTTGTTGCACGCAATGAAAGAGATAGGATATGTTCCTGATCTTCGTTGGATATTGCATGTTGATGAGGAGTACATTTAAAGTTCAAGGCAGTTCACGTCTTGAGAAGCTAACTTTGGGCTTTAAAGTGGATTTCTCGGGGTTGCACAATCACCATCCCCTGGATGAAGAATGGTGTTGAATATTGAACTACTTTTTCTTGTCGACAGACGGTTAATGGCGTGATGAGATGATCCTGCTTGTGTGTGAATATAAATGTAGCCTGACTAATATTGAGTAAAAGTTTTTGACTTGATACATCTAATACTAGTTATGCTTATATCAAATAAGGGAAATTCTTGGAAGATTATGAAGTCTCAAAATTTTTGGGAAGATCATTACACATTTAACGATGGACATTGGGAGAACAACATTTTCCAATTCTCTTCTTATTGTCAGCAGAGATAACCACATCGTTTACAAGCTGGTTTTGATCATTTCCAGAAAAGATCAGAGAAGGAGAGACTTACAACAAGGTCTGATGCCAAAGGGGAACTGATTGAGAGTCTTGTGCCCACGGTGGACAGTTTTGAGAGAGCCAAGCAACAAATAAAACCAGAAACAGAGAAGGAAACCAAAATAGATACCAGTTTGGGTATTTACAAGCAATTTATCGAGATTATGAGGAGTTTACAAGTGGCTGTTGTACAAAATGTTGGGAAGCTCTTTGATCCCTCTGTAAGTGATTTCAAATGCTGTGCATAAGTCTGTTCTCTTGTTGCTGATCATGAGGGGCGGAACTAGAAAATTTTTCTTGGGGGTCAAGATAGTTGGGTAAAATAATAAATATTATAGCGTAAAATAAAGAAAATTTGATACCATTTCATTGTTTACATAAATATATACTAGTGCTTATATAACTCATGAAAGATAAATTATTTTGAGAAGCTAAAAAGAAAAAAGAATTATTTTAAGGAGTCAAAAAGAAAAAAATTCAACGAAATGATAATTTTTATATTAAAAATGATTAAATATTGAATGGTAAAAAAGAAAGAAATTTTAATTATTGATTAAAATAAAAAAGAAATATACAAAATTTATTAATATTTTCCATTTAATATTACAAGATTTCTTAAAAAGAATAAATTAATAAATTTTTAGAGATTTTTTTAGTAAAGAATTCTTGGCAATTTGGGGGGGGGGGGGGGCAAATTATAAATTTTCCAATTTTTTCATGTGAAGTTGATGTAAAATTTAAAAATTAGAAAGAGTATTTTAGATATTTCAGATCAAGGTTTTTGATATATATATATGATTATGAAAGAATTCTTGGAGTTTTGGGGGGGCATGGCCCCTGCTGTCCCCCCTCCAATTCCGCTACTGCTGATCATGCTAAGGTTTTGTTTGGTTCAGTCACATTATACTGCGAGTTTAAAAATATATACATGGTTTGGTTAGTTGCCTATCAGCTTGAATCTAAAATCCAAATAATCAGTCAAGGAGGCATTTTGGTTAAGTTGGCTTTGGCGTTTTATGTCTGTTCAAATTTTCTTGTTTCACTGTGTTTTAGGCTTGGCTTCAATTCCAAGCCCATATGCTAGCCTGATTAACTTTGGGCTTGCAGCTGATGCGAGGTGTTAACTGAGTGATGTCACATTAGGAAACCGTAGGTCAGTGACAGTGCATTATCAGCTGAAACTTGCTTTTAAGTTCTAAGCTCAAGAGTTGAATGCTGTGCAAGTCCAGTGCCGAAAGTATACGTATCTAGAATCTGAATCAGGATATTCTAGGTTTTGACTACGAAAATTAGTTACCAAGGGTTGCAAATGCATACGAGCTATAGTTTTTATCGATCGGTTCAATTTGTCTGGAATATCTGACAGATAATCCAACAAGCAAAACTTAGTCTTGAAATACATTCTTGATTTAGGTGAATTCCACTCCAGTATGTGAGATTTCATGTTATCCTTATTCTGTGAACGGCCCAAAATTGAGATATACTGTTCAGAAATCAGATAGAAACAATAAACTTAGACTTTGATGATAGTCCTTAGCAGACAAAAATTAACCGTCTATGTTGTCAGTCATTTTTGTCATTAATTCACTTGGTTCCAATTGTCTGATACAGCTACATGAAGCAATAGCACGTGAGGAGTCTCAAGAGTACAAGGAGGGATTATCATCGAAGAATTTTGTCATGGATTTCTCCTTGGGGATCGGCTTCTCAGACCAGCAATGGTTAAAGTTTCTTCAGGGCCAGGTAAAGTGTGGCCTCTGAAAAATCTTCTGGGCAACCTTCAACAACTGGAGTGGATGAATGATGATGTTGTCTCATTAAATCAGTAATTGAAATGGGGATAATTTCTTGAATATTTCCTTTGCAATTTTTGCCTTTGAAATCTGGCCATCCTTGCGTTTGATGTTGTCAAATTCAGTTTTGATGGGCCAGTTTTTGGGACCTCCACAGGGGGCAAAATAATTGTACAACTAAGAATATTCATATTCATTGATTATACATAAACAATTTGATGTTTGGTATACATGCCTATCACAGCACTTGCCAGTTCAAAGTCAAATTCAACAAACTCTCTATCAAGGATAATAGCTAGTAGTTGTCTTCCCAGTCTTTAGTGCTCCCATGTCAATGATGCCTTCACACTCAGAATAAGACTTGTAAACTAAATGCAATTGAGCATGGTTCAAGTTCAGTACCACCTGCAATTATTTCACAATAATATAGCCACTCTGGTTGCTGATTTTAGATCTGAGATTCCAAATCACTTACATAGGAAAGCTAATTTCAATGACAAAACTTGTCACTCTTACTAAAATTGAAGTCATAACGGACAACAGAGATGTGGAAGCTTTCGATAATCACGATATATATATGATGAAAAACCAAGTTCTTTACAACCAAGCTATTTACAAAAAGCAAAAAACAACATTCTCCAATCCTCTTGGATAGTAAAGTGTAATGTGTCAATTCCTTAATTTACATAACATAATTAACAAGTTTGAACCTTGCTGTTTAGTACTGAGATTCTTTTACGGTCCTTGAAAGCATGAAGGAAACTAAGTTCCAACCTCTTGCTCCTATGAGCTGTCTTTGCTGCATGGTAAAACCGCTGGCATCAGTTTCAGTTCCATCATTGGAAAACAGAGCTTTATGGCTACTATCATCTGAATTCTGCACAAAGCTGCAGTTGGATTTCAACACATTGTATTTCACAAACCAAATTATGGTAAAAATCATTTTATCTCTTCTTATTATAAGATGAACCAAATAATGACCCACAGAGGTTAAACATAACAGCAATAATTAGAAACACCTATGAAACACGAATAGCAAGCCACTGTGACAAATTTCACAATGTTTTCTCCCTCTTTAACCTCTCACACTTAGCAGCATCTTTAGACAATTTAAATTAAGCTTCAAAAAAATAGTACATTTGACAACTAAATAAGGAACAGGCAGTGCAAGAGAGCACCCATAAGGAACCGCAAACCTAAAATTAAGGCAATTGAACCAAAGAACATCAGAAAAACCATCTAATAACTAAAGCAAAGAAAGAGATTTCGACCATTATACAAGACTCTATTAACTTGAACTATATAAGTACATGGAAAAGAACATCAAAAAAAGTCTCGACTCTTGTCACTCTTCCATATGAACTAAGCATTGCTCTTTCTTGACAAAATTCTCATTTCAATGCAGCGCAGTTACAGAAGGACAGTCCCAAACAAAGGAGCATTCAAGAGTGTGCATTGCATAGCAATAAATCCCATTTACCAAATTACATCAGTCAAGGTCTAAAGCTGAAAAAAGAGTTAAACTTTGCATTGTTCTTGTGTGGAATAGGTAGTCAATCCCTTTAGTTCGACATTTTCAATGAACAAAGAGGCAAGAAATTCCAGGCCACAGGGTGATCATAAACCTACTTATAACCATCTTTGAGATCAAATCATCATCCAAGTTTCTCACCACCTCCTAAATAAAGATATTCAAATGGCTTAATAGTGCAGTTGAAACACAGACCAATTTCACCTTAATTATTATATCCCCTAATTTAATTCATGTTCCTTATAAAACATTACTAATTTAATCACACATAACCCTAAACCCAAACAATTCAATCAAATATTTCAATATTTTACAAGCTAAACAGAGCTAAATATAACAAAAACAAGCCATAAATTTCCAAATTAAACGGCTTGATAGAAAAATAATAATAAAGGAGATACCTATTGAGAAGTTGAATTATGAGCGTTGATGCTGTTATAATATTTGGATAACCGACGAGTCGGTGGCTTCCGGTTAACCGGTTTTTTCCTCAGGCCGAAAATTTCTTGAACCAAAGGCACATGTACAAGAACTAACTTCCAAGCCAACCACCACCCTGTAAGTTCAAAAATTTTAAATTCAAGGGGGAAAAAGAAGATAATAATCAGCGTACATAATACCTAAAATTACGAAAACGAAGAAGAAATCATGAATTTGAGATTAAGAGAAAAAGGAAGTACAGAGAAAAATGAAGGAGAGGACGAAAAGGATTGCGAGAACCGGACGGAACAGTAACAGATTAAGATAAGTCCAATAAGAAAGAAAATTCGAGGTAGTCGATGAAGAAGAAGACTCCATGGACAAGAAAAGCTTCAAGCATCGAATCTAGCGAAGCTCTTCGAGTTCGAGGAGAAAAACGTTTCTGTCTTTTTGCTGTTTCTAGGCTGGGCTTAACTTTGTTGGGCTACTCAAGCCCATCTTAAATGGGACTTAAAAGCAAAGAATCCCGAATTGGAAATTCTTGAGAAGTTGATGATGTTAAGCTTCTTTTTCCTTTTTGTCTTTTTAATGGCAAAAAAAAAGCTTCTTTTTTTTTTGAAAAATTATATGTTAAGCTAAGCCACATATAAACCAATTTTTATTATTTTCTTCCTATAATTTATAAATTATGATCAAATCTTATTTGTTGTAGTGTGGATGGTATTCGTGTTATATGTGTTGAGTATAACACAATAAACGGTCAAATTAATTTTCTTTTGAACAAAACAATCTAATTGAATAACTTGATTATAATCAGGGAAAAAAAAAGAATAACTTAATTATAAATGAAGTGCTTTTTTGATATTTTTTTTTATACATGATAACGAAAGAAAAGAAAAGCTGCAACTATGGCCTCATAGTACCAATCCCAGACCCGATTATCCTGTAAGAGAGGAAGGAGTTGTTGCGGAGGTTCATTGTAAATCGTAACTCCCTTCTCTGCCTCATGCGTCAATAATGCCAAACAATTAGCACATCGATTCCCCTCCCTGAAGATTTGTCGTATTTTCACAATCCAATCCCCCTTAATAAGTTCTAAACAGTCCCTTACTAAGGTGTAACAAGGATGTGAATTCATCATATTCTGCTGCAAAAACTGCATAACCACTACTGCATTAAGTTCAACAATCAAAGGGGCATAGCCACGTTCCTTCGCAAGCAACAAACCTTGGCGCACTCCCCATAACTCAGCTTCAAGACTACTGGTTACACCTATATTGACCATATAACCAACCATCCAATTGCCTAAAGCATCGCGAATAAGCCCCCCTACAGACGCCTGGTTATTCGTATGACGTCGAGAGCCATCCGAGTTCAATAAAAAACAACCAATCAAGGGAAGCTGCCATGAAATTAAACGACCTGAGGCATCGCTCAGCCTCTTACCCATAAAGAAAACTTGGCCAACTTCCCTTGTTAGCTTCTCTGCATAAGCAATTATATATGTTCTGCTGTGGGGAGTGCATTAAACACCAAGTCATTTCTAGCTTTCCATATACCCCATAGGAGGAGAGGAAAGAAAGAACTCCAATAGAAACCTCGACTTATCTGTGTGTGCTTAGTATCATGTAGATGCAACCAAACATCAAACGGTTGCACCCCAGTTGTATCAACTCCAAATCTCCGACCAACACACTCCCACATACCCCTCACAAAAGGACATAGCCGAAACACATGCTCAACCGATTCCACATCACCTGAGCACAATCAACACACGGGATCACTAACAATTCCTTTCCTATGCAGCATCTCCATTGTGTTTAAACTTTTCATGAATAAAAGCCACCAGAAATAACGAACTCTCTCTGGTCCAGGAAGTCTCCAAATCCATAGGCATCGCCCTCGCCATTCATCCTCAAGCCCAAAATTCATCAAAGCACCATAAGCACCTCTCGAAGAGAACTGGCCAATCTTGTCCCAACCCCACACAAACCTATCACCCTCCAAAGCCGATTAAAAAAATGGGACAGCTCGGATTTCCTCAATGGTCGAAGGCGGGAGGACGGCATCCACCGAGTCTAAAGCCCACTCCCCATTCTGATCAATAAATGAGGAAACCGCCACACCCCGATCCTCCAAAGAAATATTATCTTGAGCAAGCTCAATCAAAGGTTTTCGACCCACCCACCGGCCATTCCAAAACCTTATATTACTACCATTCCCAAGTCTCTATCTAGTACCCCTCCGTATACACTCCTTAGTATGTAAGAAACCACGCCAAGTAGAGGAGGCTCCACTAGACTTCATCACGTCAACAAATTGCCTCCCCTTAAGATATTTCTTCTGAAATACTCCAGTACACAAATTTAGCTCACGAATATGCAACCTCCAACCTGTTTTAGCCAATAATGTCACATTAGCATTCTGAGTTTTCCTCAAGCCCAATCCACCATTCCCTTTGGGTCGGCAAACACGAGCCCAAGGTACCAAATGCCCATGAGAATTATCTGCTTCCCCATTCCATAAAAATTTTCTATTGTATCCAACCTATTACACACCGCCATCGGTAACAGAGCATATTGCATAGTATAAATCGGAATGGAAGTAAGAGTTGATTGTATTAGCGTCTTCCTACTAGCATAACTCAAGACCTTCCCTTTCCAATTGGCCAATCAACTAAGAACTTTATCAATAACATGCTGATAAGTTTGCTTAGTAACCCGACCATGGATAATTGGCACCCCCAAATAAGTACCCAACTCCGAAGCTAAAGGGATTTCACACATTCGACTTAAGCATCTTGCCTTATCATTGGGGACATTAGGCGAGACCCACAATTTAGATTTCTCTAAGTTCACATGTAGACCCGAAGCTTTAGAAAAATCCGCTAAAACATCCTGAACCGCCATTATCTGCTCGGCCTCCGCAACATTAAACAACATTAAGTCATCAGCGAAAAACAAATGCGAAACCTCAAGTCTAAATTGCGAGACCTTAATTGGTGTCCGTAACTTCAACCCCACATTTTCAAGTATCATATATGACAATCTCTCCATAACCAATATAAACAAGTAGGGAGACTCCTTTCAAGCCGAAAAGCAGGGAGACTTTCACCATTCCAAATAACCGCTGCATCCATATTAGAAACACAAAACATTATAAGCTCAATGAGATTCTCTGGAATATGGAAAAAAGATAAAACTTCTTTCAAGAAATTTCAAGAAACACAATCATATGCTTTATGTAAATCAATTTTGCATATCATACCACCTTTCCGACCTTTCCTCCCCATTAAAGAATGAACCACCTCTTGTGTAATCAAAATATTATCCGTAGTACTCCTCCCAGGTAAGAAGCTACTCTGATAAGGCCCTATGATTCGCTGCAAGATAGGTCTCAACCTGCTAACAACAACTTTCGAAAGAATTTTAGAGGATGTATTCAACAATGTAATGGGGCGAAAATCCCTCAAAGAAATCGGTCGAGGGATCTTGGGAATAAGTGCTTTTTTGATATATTTACAAGTTAATTTTGTTTGAGTTGGGTGACCTGATATAGGTATAAAACTCTTCAAACAATGATTTTTTCATTCATAAAATTCGAATCCAAAATCTTACTTAACAAAAACAAATGTCAAATCACTTGTTGGTCTAAATTAGCATACGAAAAAATGATAATATCGTATGTGACATCTAAATTAATTTGTACAAACCTAATGTATATTCGCTCTCCTTTACAACAACAAGTAACTTAAAGCATAAGAGATCCGTAATCAAAATCTTCTATTGGCATTATACTTTGTAACTTTTTGGATTAGAAATCAACAAAAATTGAAAATGGAATATAAAAATTCAATAAAATTCAACTTTCTACTTAATTTTGACCTTATGTATGCCTTTTTCATTCGATTATTATTATTTTTATTTAGTAAAAACATGGAAAAACAAAATGGGCTCCCATTCCAAGTTATTTCATGCAAATGTCCGAATGGGCAGAACAAGCTTGAACCTAGCCTGGATTTGTGTCTAGGTGAGTCAACACGAAAGAAACAATCGCCACACGCCAGTTCCTATCCGTTTCAGCCACGTGTGTATTACGGACAGGCCAGTAGGCCCTACCTATTACTCCCGGTCAAGAAATCAATCGAGGCCCAAAAACTGATCCAGGTTCATTGCCCGCGTCGTCGTCTGCCACGTTGCTACCAGTCACAAAGTTAACCCTTTTTAACCAATACCTTGTTTTCTTTCCACATTCATTTTCCATTTTTCGTTGTCCAAGGTTTTTCGGGACTCAATTGAAAGAAAAAAAAAAACTCAATAGAAAAAATTTAGTTGTATTATTTTATTTTATTTACTTTTCTTCTATATGGAAAGAAGCTCTGTTTCTGCTTCACAATCGAATCAACCAAGGCTTCGTTATTTCCGTTGTAATTGCTTTAGGAACTGTTGCCGCTGTTTCTGTTGCTTTTACACCTACCCTTGAAGGGCTGTAAGCTCTCTTCCCCTTCAACTGGGAATAGTTTCCCCAAACACTTCAATTTTTAATTTCTCAATGGATTTTTCACAGCCTCAATCGGGTTTGTCCCTGGGTTTTGGCAAAAGTTCCATTGCAGATGACTCGGTTTCGCTTCAAATAGATACCAGCTCTCGTTGCTCGTCGAACCCAGTTCGGCCTGTTCCGTTCCGGTTCCTCGAGGAAAAAGACGACGGTCACGGTCCGCCTCGGTTCGAGAACGGCGACCAAAAAAACCACGTCAAAGAAGAAGATATTAGGATTTTAGGGCAATTCCTGAAAAGACAAAGGGATCCCCAATCTGTTCCGAGCCCTTTTAAGCGGTTAGTTCCTGAGCCACCCGGTATGGACCAAAGACGAGCCGCGGTGCGGTCGTGGGGAAACCAGCGGCTCGAAGAGGCGGATCCAGAGTTGAGTGAGATCATGAACAAGGAAAAGCAAAGGCAGTTCTTGGGAATTGAGCTTATTGCTTCCGAAAACTTTGTGTGCAGAGCTGTGATGGAAGCTTTGGGAAGCCATTTGACCAACAAATATTCCGAAGGGATGCCCGGTGCGAGGTACTACACGGGTAATCATTTCATTGATCAAATTGAAACCCTTTGTCAAGAGCGTGCATTGGCAGCTTTTAGTCTTGATTCAGAGAGATGGGGAGTCAATGTGCAGCCTTATTCTTGTACTTCTGCGAATTTTGCTGTTTATACTGGACTTTGTTTCCCCGGTGATCGGATCATGGGTTTGGATTCCCCTTCCGGAGGGCATATGAGTCATGGATATTATATTCCGGGTGGGAAGAAAGTGTCTGCTGCTTCAATATTTTTTGAGAGTTTTCCTTATAAGGTGAATCCACAAACAGGGTATATTGATTATGATAAGCTTGAGGAGAAGGCAATTGATTATCGGCCCAAGATACTTATTTGTGGTGGGAGTTCATATCCAAGGGAATGGGATTTTGCAAGGTTCAGGCAGATTGCGGATAGGTGTGGAGCGGTATTGATGTGTGATATGGCTCATATTAGTGGTCTAGTGGCAGCTAAGGTTTGAACTTGTCTTGCTTTCATTATATATTTGTTTGACCTTTAGATTCTAATTTGAAGATTTTTGTGTCCTAAGTTGATGTTTCTTGCGATTTTTGGCACTGTATTTTGGTATTCGCATATCGGTTAGATTACCTTACAGTAGCATGTTCTTGTTCTTGGTTAATAATACGTAATGCTACTGTTTGACTGCCAAATATGCTTGCAATTTACACACCACAAATCCAATGCAATTGAAGTCAACTGAAAAGACATGCTGACATCTACATTAAAGGAAATAATGTCAAGTCTGTGAATGTGTATGTGCATTGCAAGTAGCATTACTAACTTATCTTGAGCCATAGGTGAAGTCCTCCCCTATTTAGTTGTCCAAGATAGTCTGATTTATCATCAAATTATTATGAACGGACTTTGCAAGCCATAAATGGATCATCTAAGATTGTCAATTTTTACCTTCTCTATCCCAACAACTTTGAGTTTATAGAAGGATAACATAGCTATTCATATAGCTATCATTTGAGTTTATGTGCAAATTATAAATATAGCTATTCATATTTTCCTTGTTGCTTTCTGTGTCCAGTTTGCTACATGCTGATAACATTGAGAGGGTGCTCTGCTCGTTTGAATATATTCCGTCATATTAACAAACATAGCTTTTGCTATCTCATCCTTGATACTTCTGGGATTCAAAGTTATGGACTGTTTGTTTACTTGTGTCTTGCTTAAGGATGACATTTGTCAAATCTGATGTTTTTTATGAATACAAAATAACAGGATGAATTGCGTGTATATAAGGCTTGAAACTAATAAAGTTTTATCGAAAAAACAAAAATCAAACCCTTCTACGTTGCTGCATCCCTTCAAAGAAATATGCTAACTTTGACATGTCATGGCTCTCATGTTGATGACTCTATCTTTATTTGCCTTTTCATGCAAGACATGTTTTTCTTTTCTCTTAACTCTTGTCCATAACAGGAATGTGCCAGTCCATTTGAGTACTGTGATATTGTTACTTCAACCACTCACAAAAGTCTACGGGGTCCCAGGGGAGGTATAGTCTTTTACCGGAAGGGCGCAAAACCAAGAAAGCAAGGCATCTGTCTTATTAATGGTGATTGTACTGGCCAGTATGATTTTGAGGAAAAGATAAACTTTGCTGTTTTTCCATCATTACAAGGGGGACCTCATAATAATCACATTGCCGCTCTCGCCATAGCCTTAAAGCAAGTGGCTACACCAGAGTATAAAGCATATATGCAACAGGTGAAGAAAAATGCTCAGGCTTTAGCATCTGCTCTGCTGAGGAGAAAATGCAAATTAGTTACTGGGGGCACTGACAACCATTTGCTGCTCTGGGATCTCACTACTCTAGGTTTAACAGGTATCGCCATTCTTGCCTTCCCAATATCACAAATTGTGGTGTGTTTATGTACTGAGGAAAATTGTGCTCTAAGATGTTGGTTTATTTTTTTTTTTTTTTTTGGGCTTGGCGGGGGGTTGGAATTATGTTACTGTGTTCTGTGATTTCTTAACATTGCAATTTTTCCTCTTACCCAAAAGCTTTTTATGGCTTTCATCCTCATTGTCCTTTTTGCTAGCCAGCCTCTAGTTAGATAAATGAAGCTGCCTTTTTGTTGCTTGTTGCAAAATGTGGCGTTATTCTGAATTTTATCAAAAATCCCTTATGGTGATCAACTTGCTGAATAATAAAAAACTTTACCAGTCTTCAAGACTATGTTTTAAAGGAAGAATACATGTTGCGAGGTGTTTTTGTCATGTAAAGAGTGTCAGTAATCTTTCTTAATAAAATCTGTCATTAAGAATTTGAAGGCTTAAAATCTTGTAGAAATAGGTAAAAGTCAATAGCCATAACAAAAGATTCTATGTAGTGAAAATAGGAGCTGATAGTTGAGTTTAACACTATGTTTGGATTGGGGTGGGGGGAGGGAAAGGAAAGGAAATGGGAGGAAAGAGGGATCCCTCCCCTTGTTTGGATTAGATTTTTTATTTTTAAGAGGGAAAGGGAAGGATGATGGGATCCCTCCGTTTCCCTCCTAATATCCATTTTTTCTTTCCTCCCAATTTGGGGGGTTTTGAGGGGAAAGGAAACCTATTTTAATTATTAACTTATTAAATGTCTAAAATATCCCTATAATTTTTAACAAATATCAAAGTTATCTATAGAACTATAGTTGCTTTTCAACACCCAAAATTCTCCCACCACCGCCTCTCTCATCTCTTTTCTTGTGAAGATTTTATTTTTTTGTTGAAAATTTCTAATTTTTTCTTTTATTTTTTACTACCAAGCAATGACCAAGTTTGAGTGCCCTTCAAATAATAACAAAGGTTATTATTGGTAATTTATAATATATTATATCATTTCCATTCCTTTCCACTGCTTAACCAAACAATTGGTATGCTGATTCCTTCCTTTTCCTTTCCCCAACTAATTTTAAACAATCCAAACAGGGAAACCTATATCCTTTCTTTTCCTTTAAAAAACTTCCCTCCCCTTTCCTTTCCTTTCCTTCCCCTTCCTTTAATTACTTTAATCCAAACATAGGCTAAGGGCTGTTAAAAACTAAGCGAGCCTTTTGCTTGTAGACCATATTTGCTAGACCTACAAGTGTTCCTTCCTTCTATATCTCATTAGCCCATACATTCTGAAAAGAGTTTTGGCTTTTCAGATTGAATTATTATTATTTTGGAAAATGGGTTTTATTTTAAATTCTAAGGCAATTTGAGGTTTCCTTGATATAGTATATGCCAAAACATGTCACAGAGGCTAGAAGACTGTATTCTTGCATCATTCGTATATTTTTCATATTTTTAGGTGCTAGTTATTATCTTTCAAATAACATGTTACTTGTGTTAAGATGAAGTATGAAAGGGATGGAACGGTAAGACGGTAAAAGTAATATAATCTTTGCTTATATAGAAAATAAACCAATTTCCTCTGCATATTTCTTTTCCATACAGTTTTGATTTGGTTCAAAATGTCTTCACAAAAAAACCTAATCTAACTGTACGCACTATTATCATGATCCAGCTAAACATTGTTCAGCATGCCTTTAAGATTGTCTTTAAATTTTAAAATTAGAGGTGTTAAACTCCAGTACTGCACAATAATAAGGTTGTAGTTCCTACCCCAATTTTGTTAAATAAAAGCTCCTTTAAGGCTCTAACACCTAATCTTGTGGAACCCTTAAATTTTTTTTACAGTAGCATTCTAGCCAAGCTAGCTTATACTCAGCTAGTAAAATCTATGCATTACATTTGTCAATGTGATGTGCTTTCTTTCACTCTCTGACTTTCTTATTCTGTTTCCAGGTAAATGCTATGAGAAAGTTTGTGAGATGTGCCACATCACTCTCAATAAAACTGCTGTATTTAGTGACAACGGTGCCATTTTTCCTGGAGGAGTGAGAATTGGTAAGCTGTATTCTTTTCTTATGCTTTTGACAGCTTTGCAACCAAAGAAATTAGCAATAAACCTAGATATTGTGCTTGCAGAACAATACGTCAAGGCATGACATGTTGATTTAAGGATTACCATAAAATGTCATGCCTTTTCTTTTGCAAGCACATTAACTAGTCATTGAATTGAGTTAATTGGTAAAATAATGAGGTGCACTCATTAATATCAGTTTTTCGAACTACAGTAATATGTTCTTTGGGAATGAGTAATTCGTGCACTAGTTAATTATGGAGTATGATTATTGTGGGTATTTGAAGATACAAATCTGTTGCAAGGATCATACATTATAGGGTTGCTTTCTTGCCAACTGCAATGGCTTTATTGAGGCCTAAAAACATTGTTAAGGACAATATGAATCATTAATGTTTCATTTACAGTAACTCCATTACTGATGCAGTTTCTTTTGAAAACATTAATAGTAGCATAAGCGAAATAATAACAGGTTCTTAGAATATTGATATATATGCTTTAATTTTATATATTCTTATATATATTAGAATAGTATTGCCACTAAAGTGCTGCTTACAGTATGTATTTTCCATTCATGTCATGATTTGCCTTTTTTACATTTCCTCTCAGGTACTCCTGCTATGACATCAAGAGGCTGTGTAGAGTCCGATTTTGAGACAATTGCTGACTTTCTTTATAGAGCAGCCCAGATTACGAGTGCTGTGCAGAGAGACCATGGAAAGAAAGAATTCCTCAAGGGTCTTCACAATAATAAAGACGTTGTTGATCTCCGGAACCGGGTCGAGGCATTTGCTGCTCAGTTTGCAATGCCTGGATTTGATACTTGAAGATTTATATACATGGCGTGCATGCTACTTGGCATCATTTTGTTGCTTCTCTAGCTTACCCTCCCTTCTGTTTGGTAATCCTTTCTGTTTTGCCCATCAAAGTTTGCTCAAATGTACATTATACAGAAAACATCGCATACTGTGTACATTTCTGGATATGTTTCCGATCGGCAGAGATCAGTTTGCTGAACCAGCTTTGGCATTTAACATTTGTATATTTCTGTAAAAAGTTATAAATAGTCATTTCTTTGATAAAATAAGACCACTACATTTATGATGCGAGCGCCGAGCCGCAAGTATTATAGTATGAAGTTCAGCCTGGCTACTTCTCCTGGTAGATTATGTTGGTGACAGAGACAGACAGGAAGACAGCAACGGTTCATGCTATTTCCATAGCAAATGTGGTTTTGTCAGGGTTTCTAATATTCTGCCTACTGAATTGGTTGACATAGGCACTATTTAAGTTACTGCAGTTTGTTCTATTGTTGAGGATAATCGAAACAAGGCAAACAACCACTTTAACTATCCTTGTTTGATTCTGTACGTTTTAAAAAATTACTTCATACCATGAAATTATCTCTGCATTTATTTGCAATGGGTTCCTGTTGTTATTGGGATCTTTCATTCATTCTTTTTTTTTTCTTGCTGCTATTTGCTAAATTTTAGTAGTCGGTGAAAAGAGGGAACAAAAGCTGGAAATGATAATGTTTGTGGAAGGAGTAATCATCTTTGCTCAGTAGTACCATAATAAGAAGAGAGCCCATTGCTACAGTTTCAAATCATAATTTCTGGTTGCTGCTGCCAAAACTTCGTGCTAGCACGGCTTTGCTTTTGCTGTTTTTTTTTTTTTTTTCTAAATTTTATTAATAATAATTATAACTACTTGATTTTGTTTTGTCTGTCATGTTTTTTCTGTGTTCCTGTTCCCCTCCTCACATTATTTTAAGGCTTTTTTTTAATGTTATTAAGCTTCCTCTTATGGAACCCTTGAAGGGAGGCAAGGCATGAATTTCCGGCAGGGACAAAAAGCATGAGATACGGTTACAAGTGAGAAAGTGACCCCCCATTTCCACATTTCTTTTCTTTCCCCCC